>LBNU01006220.1:98962-112970 GCA_014162995.1 Artemisia annua | reverse complement strand
AGGGTGTATGTGGGTCCTACTACTATATAAGCATCTTAATAGGGAGGGGTTGATAAATTAAGCCTTGTGGATATAGATGGAACAAAGGAATTTTATGGGCCCCATCAAAAAAGTAATAATATTAAATTGCATCCCTTAGCTAAGGGGAAAAAAGAAACACCCCAACACATTATAGGTAGTAGAGACTAGAAAATATATGTTCTATTACCAATTCTATTAAAAACCTCATCTAAAATGTTTAACCACTAGTTCCCTTAAGAAGTTTTTCAGTGAAGCCTTGGTCATTACAAGATATTACAAACTCAGACCTCGTCAATACACTTTCGTTGATTCATAGACTTCGTCACAATTATAAAAAAATAAGTTGCGTTAGTCCAACGTGATTCTTCTTTTTTTTTTTTTCTTTTTTTTGGTGTACGGCCCAACGTGATTCTTATTGAATGTGATTCGTACTAAAGTTGATATTGTGGATTCAGGGGGTCGGGAAAGTTCATAATAAGAGAAAGCCATTTGTATAGAGAGAGTAAAGAGAGAAAGATAAAAGTGTGTGTTTTATTGATAACAATGAAAGAGTAAATTACACACTTGTGCTTCACCCCTCCAGGGAAGTATGGAGGGGTATATATAGGCTCTCACAATCTACACTTTACAATATTGATGCTTCCAGTCCATGTGTTTGAGCCTATCAATATAACTAGTGTAACCCTGTATATGACGTCACATTTTGCGTTTCCAACAATCTTCCCCTCAAAAGGTGTCAGCATACGGGATTACTTACAACGTTTCCTACAAGTACAAATACAAATAAAGTAAAGTCTTCGTAAGCTCTCCAAATGTTGAGGATGACTGTAGTTGACGCTCTTTGTCTTCATCTTGTACCTCGCTTTGAAAACTTTTCTTCACTTGTAGGCAAATGGTGTAATATGTATAAACTGGATTATCTTCCCTCCAATTCATACTGCATGTATTTAGCAGCTTCTCCGTACATTTGCTTTTGGCGAAGTTTCTGAATCAACTTCCCCCCAAACTAACATCCGTCTACAGCAGATTCGAAACTTTGACGCTGTTGACATATCTTCTAACTTTTTGCGGTTTAAGCGCGCATCGGAATTTGTAGATAAAACAGTAAACCATACCAAGAGAATATGACTAACACGTAATCAGAATTCGTGAATTTCGGCTTCATCATTTCTGATTAAGTTTCAATCACAATTATACTCAATGTGGAAAGTTCGTTCAGGGGTAACATACAAAAAATCAACAAGATCTTCTTATGTATGCACACGCTTCACACAAAACAGACCATGAAAGACGAAATAACAATACCCGGCACGAATCTACCAGAAAAATAATGGTGTATATGCCTATAGCCCTTTTTCATGAACCGATAAACTCAAACACGTAACACGCACACCACGTACACTACTTCTTCCCCCTGATTATTGCAATATATGAGAATAATCATAATCTGTGTACGTTCAAATACTCGATAATATGATCGTGTGTGAAGTATCGTAAATCCGGTTAAGCTCAAAAAGTATCCCGTGAGAATCAACTGCCGATTACCTCTATACTCTTTTACCCCTCTCAGCTAACTCTTTACAGACCCCGTTATCATTCTGTCGGCTCTTTGTAGTGACTACTGATGAAGAAAACCCAATATGACGAACTTGAGACTAAAGTAATATAACCCGAACTTGCGACTTAAACTTGCACTAATGTTTGACTAAGAACCAATACTGAAAATTTCAATAAGGGTAGAATCATATACCCATCCAACCATCCTTAACTGCATATGAACTTATCTTGATTTTGGTATGTGTTAAATTACACATACTTTTCACCTTATAATACGGACCAAGAAGACCGAAAACCAATAAATAAATGCCAAATATATGTGTTTTGTGTTTGTGATTGTGCAGGTACGGATATTTTGGAAAGTGGACAAAAATAAAAGAAAACCCGACAAAACGAGCACGAGATTGGAAAGAGCAAGAAATTACGGCATCAAAGATAATTTTATTTGGAGCATCGAGGCAAAAGATAGATTTGTGAAAGATTAAACGAAGCCCGATCAAAAATTATTTTGTTGCTCTAATTATAATGAAAGGGAAGGCCCAATGTGACCCAATGAAATAAATTGAAGCAAGCGGCCCATGAAAGAATTCATAAGTCCAATCCAACATTTAATCTAAATATTTCAAGCGGCAAAGCTACACGTGAAGAGAAAAATATTTGATGAAGGATTGAATGACCAAGCGAGATATTTTTTATATAGCAAATGAAGTCAACGTGGCTAAATGGTTTGAAGACCAATGAGAAAAGAAATAAATTGCAAAGTTGCAATATGTCACCAACCGGTGCATGTGCCAAAATGAAGAACATATCAAAATGAAAGTCAAGCCCAAGCAAGTGAAATTAAAGACCAGCGCCAAAGGTTGAACTGATAATTTGAAGCGGAATTATATCAAAGTTGCTTAGCGTGTGATTAAAAAAAATATACAACCAAGCCACGTGATACTTTATGCTCGAAAGAAAGAAATAAAAATGATGCCACGTGAAGGAATGAAGCTGCTGCTACTTTATTGCTATTTTGCAAATGAAAAATACGGGGTGGCGCATGAGACGAAGGAAGAAAGAAAAGGGCATGAAGATATAAAATCACATGGGGCATGCATCAAAATCACAAAGAAGAAAAGGGACCTGCTCGTTTGCTCCGCTCTCGGCAAAACAAAGGAAAAAAAATGGAAATGGGAGCCAACATGTAGCATGTGACAAAATTGATGAAATAAAAAAAATGAGACAAAGTTGCTTCCATCAAACCAAGTTCACGTGATCTCCAACTTCCATAAATAATTCCTCAAGCGCGTGGGGCTCCATTGTCCACCTCTCTCACATGCTATTTCTCCTTCAACCTACAATGCTACGCCACGTGTACGCGTTTTCACATAAAGAGATCCGGATCCAGCTATTATATGAAAAATTGTAGCTTTCATTTAACGCAAATGAATGCCACGTGTTAGGCTGAAATGAGACCTACGACAGCAGAAGGATCGAGAACCCAATCATTGGGCTATAAATATAGAGCTCATGATCCGATGCAAAATCATCCTCCTCACACATTTATTTTCACACAGTCTTTTATTTATTAGTAGCAGTGGTAGTTCTTTTATTTTAAGTGCTTTTAGCTTAGTTATCTTTTGGTATTTTTCTAGCTTATGTTTAAGAGATTATTGTATTAAACCTTTTGGCTTATCAATGCAAAGTATGTTTCCTACTTAGTGCTTATTCTTCTTCTCATATCTCTTTTCATTTTCTTTTTCTTTTCTTTAATCTAAGTAAAGTATATAAGCTTTTTAGCTTATTATATTTTATTTGGGTTTTGCTTTTTGGGTTTGCTTTTTGAATAAGCTTATTCATAAAGCTTTTATTTTTTTTCTTTTATTTTCTTTTCTTTGACTATCTTTAAAAGAAAAATAAAAAAAAAATAAATTTATAAAGTTTAAATTTTTAGCTTATTATATCTTATAATTTCTTCTTTTCTTCACCCTCTAGCTCGATTCAAACACAAAAAGATATGCATGAGCTCATTAATCTCGGCTTATTTTCAAAATAAGTCTTGACATATCTTAAGTTTGAGAGCACTTTTTTATTTATTAGTTTTTTTAGATAGCTTATTAATTAGATCTAGTATTTTTATCATGTTTTTAGTATAAAGCTTGCATCTTTATTATTTATTTTGAAGTTTTTATATTTGGCTCAATTCGAACAAGAAAGGTCTTTAGCTTTAAAGCTTGCCTTAATCTTTGATTATGCCTATTTTGACCTTTAGTTTCGAGAGCTCGTTATAGATCTAGTAGCTTCAATAGTTTATTTAGCATAAAGTTTGAATCTTTATTGTTATTTTGTGGTTTTTATATACTTTAGCTTACTGTTGATTTATAAAAGGGAACATAAGTGCTTCACTTGGGTGATCGGTTTAATAGCCTTGATTGCTTTCTCCCTTATTCACTTTAAGCTTTAGTATTTTAGCTTATTTAGTAAAAACTTGTAGTTATAATCTAGTTTTATAAAAGTTATTGTTTTCCTAACTCTTGTGTCTTATTTCTTATCACGATCTACCGCTAAGGCCGGAGCTTAAGGGTTTTATAAGCTATCTTATCATTAAAGTTTATACCTTTAATATCTTTTATTAAACTAATTAGTCATAAAGTTCACAACTTTATTCACTAATTAGCAAAATAGAAGCTAATAAAGAAATAATCTTTAATATTTGTTTTAGTTTATAAAATCGGGTGGTTTATTATTTTCGTCGCGTTATATCGGGTTCTATTTTCTTTACTTTTTAATTTTAGTAGTTGATAAATTTAGTACAATAATCATGTTTATGTTTATCAAAATATTTGCTATGTGTTTCTTTGCTATGCTTAGTGAGTAGAGTTTTTATATACTTGTAGAGTAGATTATTTAGTGAATTAGGTGTGGGTTAAAAAAGTTAAAGTGTATTGATTAGTAATTTTGATATCTCTTTACAAAAAATTGTTGTGAGAGCATAATTATTTGTGAAAGGTATTAATGCATCAATAGAGGACTTAATGAAAATAATAAACCACACTTAAGGATCTTAATAATTTGCTTTACAAGTGTATCTTTTTATCATATATTTCGTACTTGTTTGATTAGCATAATTTAGTTCGTTATTTTGAGTTGTTATCTTTATCGTTTAAATTAGAATATTTAATTGTCACTAGTTTTATTATTTACTTGGTTATCATTTTTCTTAATTAAAAAAAAAATATAAAAAATAAAAAAAAATCTAAAAAAAAAATAAGTTAGAATCTTTTTCTTAAAATTTTACTTTTTCTTTAAAACTTTAGTAATTTTTTATATATTTTAATTAGCTTAAAATAGTTTTTAAATCATTATAATTTAAAACAAAAAAAAAAGTAAAAATAAAAAAATATATATAAATCTTTTTCCAAATTTATTTTTAAGTATTTAGAACTTTTAGAATGTAAGTTTGCATTTTTAGACGCCTTTCCCTTTAGATTTGCTTTTTAGGTGCGTTTTTATATTACGTTAAGATTGTTTTTAAGCGTAGATTGCGTTGTAGGATTCGTGTGCTTTAATTACTTGTTTTCCTTGCTTGTTTACTTGTTTTTATTTGATATTCCAATATTCCATTATCGTAGTATAAAACTCCAAATATTCACCTTTATTTCACTTTCACTACACGTTTTATCAAACCGATTATCACTTTTCCATTCACACCTTCACACGGACTACGACCTCGGGTTTTGCTTATTTCCTTAGCAATTCCTTGGAGAAAATATACTATAAGTTAGTTTCGACCCATCAGAATTATTCACAGCTTTTTGTGACACTTGAGCATTACAGAGTAACTCATTTAAAGTGATAGCTCTACATTGTGAGCGCTACAACGTAACTCCTAATATCAGGTATAACTAGATAAATCAAGTCTTAATCATTCTTGCGGTTAAAGACTCAAACGAGGATCTCAAATAATCATACTTCCAACCAACCCCCATACTTTAAGATACTAAGTACACGCATCCGTTAAATCCAACTTCAACCTCAAATAAATAATAACGAATTAACCCCGTAGTCATTTCTTGCGGTTAAATACCCAAAAACTATTTCATCATCCAACCCGAATACGAACCCGAATTGGGAAAATCCAAACCTATTCGGTATGTCGAGTGAAGAACTTTATCAACAACATCAAACTTTAAGATTTTGGCAAGAATCCCAACAACAAAACACCTTAAACACCGATTTTCAAAATCTCCAATTCACTCAACAATCTCAAACGGAAACTAACGCAGTTCCCGAAACACATACATCTCCTCCTGAAAAAACCAAAACTCGTACTAAACGAAAGTCCAAAAAAACAAAGATCCAATCACTGAAGATGACGAAATCGAAGCAGGGGGCAACAAGCATGAACGTTGGACCCCAAGTGAAGAAAAATTACTCGCAACGTGTTATGTGGCCGCAAGTGAGGACGAACAAGTCGGTCGTTCCCAAGCCAAAGATACGTTTTGGGAGCGGGTTCAAAATGAGTTCTTCAACAAAAATTATCATAAGCGCGGCAAAGATATGATACAGTCAAAGTGGAGAACGTTGAACCATTCTTGCGGAAAGTTCAACGCGTGTTTCAAGCGGGCTTTGCGCGATCAAAAAAGTGGGGAAAATGAAATGGATATCCTCACACATGCCAAGGAAATGTGCCGTAACGAGAGCAAAAATGCTCCGTTTAATAGTGAGGAGGCTTGAGGTGTTTTGCGTACCCATAAGAAATGGGACGCACCGGAGACGGTTGATTTAACCGGTGATGTCCCAAGCCAAGCAAACGAGGCTTTGTTTGGTCATGATGAACAACCACGCCCGATGGGAGAAAAGCGGGCTGCGAAGAAACAAAAGTCCGAGACAACGGCAAGCACCGGGGGAACGAGTACCAGAGGATCTGTTTCGTCGGTCCAATTCGGAGAGGCTTTGCGCGAGGAGTATCGGGCTAAACGTAAAGATGCGTCCAAGGCTTACCAAGCAACCGCTGAAAACCAATTATCAGCAATACGGGCGAGGGACTTTGAATTTTTGTTGCTCGACACTACCGGCAAAGATCCTTACTACGTGACGCTGATTAATATGGAAAAGGACCGTATCATTGAAAAATACGGGTTGCCAAAGCGTACGGAATGAATAAATGTCTCCTCGGTGCAATTTTTTTATTTTTATTTCGTAATGTTTTTTTTTTATTTCGTATTGTATTTTTAATTTCGTAATGTAATGTTTTTTTTTTCGTAACGTAATGTTTTTTTTATTTCGTAATGTAATATATTTTAAGATTTAATGTTATGGTTTGGCAAAAAAGGAAGTATTAGTTTTAGTATAAGGTTGAAATTGAAATATTTGAAAAGTTGAGTTATTGTGAGTTAAGGTTGAGTTATTGTTGTGGGTGTTTTTTTGTGAGTTAAAATTAAAGTGTTAAAGCTGATATGGCGCTGACGTGACGCTGAGTTAAAGTTTAACTCATGTTACCATTGCACATGCTCTTATACGGATGTCCTAGAGGATTGTAACAATACTCGGTTGTATTTTGGTGAACTTATAACATAAGGAAAAAAATTCAACAATGACAAAAAAGACCGTTGAATAGCCATTATTAAATATCCGTTTCAGGCTTTCAGCTATTAGGAGGACTTGGGAGGATTCGTCATCGCTATTTTAATGCGTTTCCGTTGGTGTCGGTGTGAAAACACGCTACACATCGGTAGGTATTGCAAGTGCAATAAAAAAAAGTTGACACCACTACAATTTACTCCTTCAACAATTAATATCTCAATTTAATATCATGTGTTGGCAAACTATTTTGATGGTTCATAGGGAAAAAATATATAGCCTAAGGTTATCATTTAGTAATAGTTACTAGTATAAAACTATAAATTGTAACTAGTATTTGATATGTTTAGTTTGGAATAAATTGCCTTTCAAAAAAGAGAAAATTGTTTAAAAATACATTCAACTTGTCACTTTTTACTATTGATGCATTGAACTTCTTTTTTCCTATTGTATACACAAACTTTGTTAATCTTACTATTGTATCAATAATACGCCTGTTTTATGACGTGGCAGTGATTAAACACACTAATTATTGATACAATAGTAAGGTTAACAAAGTTTGTGTATTGATACAATAGTAAGATTAATAAAGTTTGTGTATACAATAGTAAGATTAACAAGGTTTGTGTATACAATAGGAAAAAAAAATCAATGCATACAATAGTAAAAATTGGCAAGTTGAATGTATGTTTAGACAATTTTCCTTTAAAAAAAATAGTTACTAGTATAATTTTTATTTAATTTAAAAGTAAAAAGAAAAGTTATTATTCTCTGAATACAAAAGAAAGTGAGTAAAGTGTCGCATTTGTTTCAGAGTGAATCTGGTGGATCGGATCCTACGATCCATGTTGCACAAAACCAATACTATCATATTTGCCCGCTTATCCGAGCTTGTGTTTTGTCAAAAGAAAAGTGCTCGGATATTTTTTTTTTGTTTTTTGTTTTTTTTTTTTTTTTTTTTTGGTATATATGAAATTGACCTTTTTTTAAGGGAATTGTTTCCGCACACTTCACAGTACAAGCAGATAATTCACTATATGAGTTTTGTACAATTTATTGAAGCAAAGAAAGATTATCCCAATAAATTTGATGAGTGTGCAAATCACTTGCCTTATTTTAAATATCTTCTGATGTAACAAATGTCTAAAATTAATAACTTGTGTAACTTTAATTTTTAAGATTTTCAAACAAAGAATAAATGCATTACAGATACATGGGCATAGCTATGTGAGAACCGGGGAGGGCCCCGACCTCCTAGGTCTAAGCCCGTTAGTGTATTTATTTGCGATTCATGTGTATTTTCGGGAAAAAAAAATTATTTCGGCCCTCCCATTTAATGTATTTCACGAAAAAAATTTGTTTTGGCCCCCACAAAATTTTTTTAGCTCCGCCACTGTACAGATAGTATATAGATAGAGATAGACTAGCATGGTACTCGCATATTGCGACAGCGGGTACCCTGCAATACAAATTACGGCGAGGGAATCGTTCAATTTTATATCTTCCATTACAATATCTTTATGGATGACAAGAATTTTATGTTTGAGCAACTTTAAATATCGAACTAATTCGTATAAAAATTGTAAAGTACTCGCACGATGTTGCAGCAATGTAAAGGTAGTAATCGGTATATTATTGAGACATGAAGTCAAAGTATGTTAAGAGTAGGTAGAATATAGTGTGATTTCTTGACATCCTAATAATTAAATTTGATATTTTCTTTTAAATACTTGACTCATTTTCTTTTACATATTAATCACATTATTTTCATATTTTTTCCGTTGAAAACACAGAACTTAAAAAATAAACTTTGATTTTATTATTATTATTATTATTATTATTATTATTATTATTATTATTATTATTATTATTATTATTATTATTATTATTATTATTATTATATTTATTTTTTTATTTTTTATTTTAATTTTTTTTTGTCTTAAAAGAATTTTGGAGTGATGGAATTAATAGTTTTACAATGTGCTTATAATTTTGTATTACTTAAATTAGCAGCTTGCATGACTTTTACTATCTTAACTACTTATAAGCATGGATAAAAAGAACTCTAAGGGTGTGTTTGGTAGAGAGAATTTCAGAGAATAGAAATGAAGTAGAGAATATAAATTGAGAGAATAGAAATCAGTGGAGAATTTTGTTCAATTCTAATGTTTGGTAACAATAGAGACTTGACCCGGGAAATGAAAAAAAATTATTTTTTTATTAATTTTTTTTTTCTAAATAACAATTCTAAAAAAAATATATTTAAAAAAAATATTTTTTTTAAATTATATTTTTTTAAAATTTATTTTTTATAAAAATTATTTAAACAAATTTATTTTTTTCTAAACAACAATTCTAAAATATATATTAAAAAAAAATTAAATTATATTTTTTAATTTTTTTTTTAAATTTATTTTTTATAAAAATAATTTAAAAAAAATATTTTATAAAAAATTATTTTTTTAAATCATTTTTTATAAAAAAATTATGTTTTAAAAAAATATGTAAAAAAAAAAAAAACTTATTTTGAAAAAAAATTATTTAAAAAAAAACTTAATATTTAAAAAAATTATTTTTAAAGCTCAATTCTCTCCATTTCCACAACAATAGGGGTGGAAATCAAAGTTAACAAAATACAAAGAGGTGAACTCCTTGAGAATTCGAAATTCTCCACCCATTTGATTTCTCAACCTACCAAACATGGGAAATCAGTCCATTTCCATTTCTTTGCCTCTATTTCTCTGTACCAAACACACCATTAATCTCTTAAGTTTGTTTTATACCTATTTTAACCTTAAAAACTTTAAATCACCAATAAAGATAAGGAGGGAGATGAGAAAACGATAACTTTGACTTTAATTAGAGATGACAATTTTAATCAATTTACATCTCACTCAGTTTATTTGAATATTCATTATCTCTAATAGTAAAACACAAATATAGTTAGAAAGCGAACGGCTGATGGGCCAAAAAGGCCAAAAATGTCTCAATGTGCTTTTTCAATGTATGCAACCTCTTGTATTGTTATATTCAAAAGATTATAATATTTTTGCAACGTTGTAATTTACTAGACGTATACCCACGCAAAGTGAAATGTATTGAAAAAAATAATTATACTTGCGAAATCGTGATTTTGATTCGACCGTTAATGCAAATCGTGTGTTATTTTAAAATACACAGCGTGTGTTTTTCGAAGATTATGGTGACACGGTTTCACATATAGTTTGTGTCTGTGTATATGTATATGTACATTATCACTAGACGATTACCCGTGCATAGCAACAAGATTTTGTAGCGGCAAATAGTTATGTGATACTTTGATTACGCAAACGTTTCACAAAACACTTAACCAAAATATCATTATAACTATACGGCGCTATAAAATCCCGTTGTTATGCACGGGTAATCGTCTAATGTATTTTAATACTTGTATTTATCATTGAAGGGGTGTTTAAGAATGTAGATTAATTATGCATCTGTTAATTGTAAACATTGCGTGAATACTTGTATTGTTTAATTTTTCAAATTTTAGTTGTTTTAGTGCATTTAATAGAGGAAAAACATAGATTGTTTGCTATCTTTTGTTTGTCTCGGATGTATATATTTTGCTTACACTGTTAAGAAAAGAATCCAATCTTCAGCCACTCGGTCTCACGGCCAGTATAAGAAAGGTAAATCACGCAATATAATGATTAAAGGGACATAGGGAAACGATATGAACCCATGACTTCCGTTTTACGATGTATGTCCCCAACCATCGTACTACTATCGGGGGTCTCATTGCTTGCATTGTTTGTAATTTTTTCAAAATCAACTCATTGCTTTTTTTTGTCATTTTGGTAATTGTTACTATTTACCTTTTTATTGGAATTGGAAAATCACAAAACAACTGACATAAGCACATCACAACTGGAACAAATTTGACCCCAAGTCAAAATTTGAAAATGGTCGACTATTTATCAAATAACTTTTCTTATGCTTCATTTCGTTTTGGTGTCACAATGATGGGTAACTTTCGTCTAGTTTTAACAGTAGGAAAATACACAATTTGATCTTCTTCCGCAACCCAAGTATACGTGGTGACCAGATGATGAAGAAAAATACTGATTTCGAGCCTTGAGAACTCCAAACCGGGACACAACCGTTGTCCACCACCAAATGGTGTAAACTTGTTGCTATTAACAGTCGCTCCTGTTTTCTACACAGTTAAATTAATTTTATAAAAATTGAGAAAATGTATAATAGACATCTATTAAAATACATAAACCATCAGTTATTTACTTACCTCCCACCTCCAAGGATCAAATTTTTCGGGATTTTCATAGTTCTCTTCATCCATGTGAACAGAAGTCAATGATGCTAAAACACACCATCCTTTCGGGATCAAGTAGCCTTTAATTTCTACATCTTCCAGCGCTTTTCTCCAAATGGCATTGATGATGTTTGCCATTCGAAGAGTCTCACTTATTACCTAAAAGTTAAATGTCTTTAGTAAAAAATATAGTTTCAAAACTATGTTCAGAGAATATATTAGAGGAAATATGAAATTTATTTCAAACACGTTGTGTTGGAGTTGGGTCAGGTACCGTAGACCCATGGACAATTTTTCCAGCTTTTAAAATTTTATAAAACTAACGTATTAGATAAAAAATATAACACCTATATTATGATCTTTTTTTTGATGATCCTATTTATGAGGTTTTTAACATATAAAACGACTATTGAATTGTCATTCATTCTAGTAAAGTTCTAAAGTAGAGCCATTTGACATATAGGAAATCATACTATCAGAATCGATCCATTTAACTGCCACCTATAGGATAAAAGAAACTTACGCCTTGAGTAAACTGCAAAGACACATAATCAGTCCAATCATACTCTTCACACGATTCGTCCTTCCGCTTCTTTAACTTGTTGTTTTCATCCTGTCATTAACATAGAAATCTCGTTTTTAAATAGGTCATAAGTGCTGTAGACACAAAAGTAGTCGATAAGACAAGTTACAAACCACAAGACAAGCAAGAGCTGCAGGATTATCACTTAGGTATTTGACAGCTAGGGTCATGATCATGGGCACCGAGTCCTCTCCAGGGATCATCATCTCTATGATATTTCCACTGATGAAATCCAATGGCAGTCGTTGTTGAGACCCATCTGATTCACCTGTATCCCGTAGCAACACATCAATGACATCATTCGGCAAACCTGAACCTTTGGATTCATTCTTTTCCATTGCTGATTTCCTATCATCTACTATCTTTCTCACCATTTTTAGCATTCTCTCTTTAGCCTGCAACGTATATGTTTTACAGTCACCATCCGCTAAGAATCAGTACTGCATTATATTTAGTAATAATTAATTTATTACCTGGAGGGATTTATACATTCTGAAGCCAGGTAGTTTGATGGGTAAACAAATCAAGCCTTTGATAACTTCCATGAATTCTGTCTTGAGGAACTCCAAATCTTCACCAGGCTCCACACTCATCAACAATCTCACAAGAATTGAAAAAGTAATCTGTGTCACAATTAGTCATCTGGGTGAGTAAATCGAAAGGGTGAAACATGTTTTCGTTTATCTATTAATGCACTATTTGGAGACCTGTGCGGGAAATATTTCAGTTAAGATAAACTAGGGACGTGTAACCTATATGATCCAGCTTTAAACCACTTGAACAAGCTAAAGTGGACAACCATGCTGATGATTACCCACACTAAACTCTATAAAAGCTAACATTTTCTGCGATCTTGAGGAAATTCTAAGTTAACGTGGTCCTACCAATTTTAGTCAAAGTATCAGTTTAACCATAAAAGTCAAAAGGTTATACCTTTTTGGTTTCATCTTGGAGGTAAAGAGGGAGGTAGGGATTTTTCCGATCCATCCAAGAGGACAATGTGAGCTTGACTGAGTTCTCGATATCTTTGGTGATACGAGCTTTGAATTGTGGAGACCTCAAGAAACCTCCAATAATTGCATGCAGTCTCTTTTGTATGCCTCCGTTTATTTGCAGTATTGAAGATTCACCAAGTAACTCGATGACTGATTTGGGATAGCTCGGTATGAAAACATTGCCCTGGTTCTGTAAAACGACCTTATTCACATCTGGGTCCGTTGACACGATGATTGGTCTACCCAAAATGTGTGTCCTGAATACCTTCCCATAACTATGAAAAACGATATACAATTAGAATGATTTAAATAACTGAAACAGTTAAAAGGTGTAAGAAAATTTAGAAAGAAATGTTTGTCATAAGTTGGAGATTACTTCTTTTCTCATTATATAAATATATGGTATAGTGACAGTCTAGAATTCCTATATGCTAATATAAACACAACAATCTTTTCAAACATATATGTTAATATGGTAAGAGCTCCTGCAAAAGTCCTGACATCAATGATTTAGACATGCAATCATGGACGCTTGTGTGGTTTCCTGAGTTGCTGAATTGTTTTCCTCCGATCGATTGTCTTGTTTTCTGTATGGATTGTTAGTATTAGAACTGTGAATGCTATAGGCTTTTCTATAGCTATTGTTCTATTTGATGTGGTCATGTTTAGATTCATGGGCTTTGTCCATGGATTCTTACCCTTGACTATGTAACCTCTTTTTTGTGATTATATACTATTCAATTCAAATTTTCAAAAAATAAATGAAAATAAATAAATAAAAGCACAGGGATAGGCTTTCATTATAAGTTTATGTTAACAAAGTTAAATATTTTTTTTTACATGTTTGGTTAATTAACATAAATTAATCTTCGAAATTTCACCTGTTTTATTTTTTCAAAACTAGTACTACGTAGTAATGAGTAGTTGAAGTTAGACCTATCTTTTTGAGGTGATTGTCAGTCATCAAAATACTTC
>LBNU01006220.1:52394-98753 GCA_014162995.1 Artemisia annua | reverse complement strand
AAGGAGAGATGTTGAGTACTTCTATGTGATGTAAGTATATATTTTGCATATGTATCTTATGAGTTTTGCTTTGGTTTTGCTCATTATGAATATGGGATGGTGTTGCGGCTACAGAATTTAGCGCAGCTGATACAGTTAGAATTCCTATATGCTAATTCACAACAATTCTTTTCAAACATACCTATGTTCAATATGGGTAAGACGCTCCTGCGCGACCACGGAGGGGTGCGCGTGAGCGATTCCAATACTAACATTTGATGTTATTCTAGTACATGATGTCAATCTTAACTCCGGCCGGCTTAGTGTGCATCGCGTTTCATCCCTTGTAGTCTACCTGACATAGACATGGCAAAGAGGATTTGTGGGGGTCTCTTCCTCTCTCGGCAATCGAATTGATCCTTGAGATCGGTTCTTATTATCTGTAATAATGGAGTAGTTCGTTTCGCCCGTTACTCCTATAAAGAACGGTGTGATATCATCACTCGCTATAGGTCCGCTCCCTTTTCTATAGCTATTGTTCTATTTATGTGGTCATGTTTAGATTCATGGGCTTGTCATGGACTTCTACCCTTGACTAGTACACCTCTGTTTTGTGATCTATATAACTATTCAATTCAAATTTTCAAAAATAAATGAAAATAATATAAAGCACAGGGATAGGCCTTTTCCATTATAAGTAGGGAATGCTTAACAAAGTTAACATATTTTTTTTTTACCATGTTGGTTAATTATCATAAACTGTAAGTATCACCTGTTTGTTTTATTTTTTCAAAAACTAGTACTACGTAGTCAACTGGCAGTAGTTGAAGTTAGAGCCCTATCTTTTTGAGGTGATTGTCAGTCATCAAAATACTTCCCACGCCTCATGAGTAGAGTAGTCAACAAACAAACAGTAAACCCCTCCCCCCCCCCGCCCCAAAAAAAAAAAAAACCATGTGGCATGCAAAGTAATTGGAATGATGCCAAAATCACATTCCTTTACTGACAACCAAACTAAAAGATCCATCTTAGTCATAATGGCATGTGAAATACTTTTACAAATATGCTGAAAAAATTAATAACATCCTTTGCATTTTTCCCCCTTTTGATTTAAATATGTATCAAAGTTCCCTCTTTAGAGTGACTTTTGGTAGTTCTGCATTATTTAGTGCAAAAAGACACGAGTAATGCTAAGATGGAAGATGCTCTAAAACTCTAAGTATACAAATACCCCTCCCCCACTCCACTATGGTGTAATAATTCAAATGCCGGCAACTATAATTCATGACATTATGATAATCTAGGTACAATTTCAACTTTAAACTATCAATGTGCATACTACCACTAAATTATCAATACTGTTACTATCCATGAATAATATACGATATCATGTGACCTTAACGAAGGAATGACTCCATATAACTTTAATAAGAGGCAACACTCCTAACTTTTTATCCTAAAAGGGCAACTTTGACCAATCTAACTAGTTCAAGGGGCAATCTAAGTTTTTGGTAAATCGGAAAGAGGCTAAAACTCAATAATGATATGGATATGCATAAAGGGTTCCATGACAAGCACAACACCAATCATTAAAATGAAAATTTATGAGATCGTATCACATGTTTACTGATGTATATTTTAGAGATTCAATATACAAAAAAATAAAATAAAAATTGCAATACAAAATTATTGCAAAAATTTTGGCTAATCGGTTGGCTTCAGTTGTGAGTACCTTGGTTAGTAAGGAACAATCGGCGTTTATTGCGGGGCGTCAAATCCTAGATGGTCCTTTGATGCTAAGCGAGATCATCGATTGGTACAAGCAACGTAAAAAGAAGATGATGATTTTTAAAATTGACTTCGAAAAGGCGTTTGACTCGGTGAATTGGAAGTACTTAGACTACGTTCTTAGCCAGTTCCGGTTTGGAGAAAAATGGAGAAGTTGGATCAAAGAGTGTTTACGATCTGCTCGTACATCCATTCTTGTAAATGGAAGTCCTACTTCGGAATTCTCCATAAAGAGGGGTTTACGCCAAGGTGATCCATTGTCTCCACTTTCTTGTATGTTGTTTACTGAAACTCACACTTTTAGACAGGCAAAACTCAACATTTCTAACCATTAACCCAATGTATAATTTTCAGCGAATATATTGCAAGTTACTATGATACGACTTGTTTAGATTTGAAAATTTCAATTTTAGAGAAACAGGCTACAGTTTTCTGAAAATCGTTCAACGAGTAAAGTACCTGGTACAAGCACCTAATGCATGGGTTGGTATAGACAGCATTTCTTATACTCTAACCACAAGTTCTCTATCTATGTCTTAAGCTCAATTGGCTCACCCCAATTGTTGTTGGGAACTACCAACTTACCAAACTTTACAAAAAGGAGGAAAATTCTCAAAAACTTACTTAATTCAAAAAATAAACAGAAAAAGTGATCTTGGATATGTGATAACATGATTATGGTTATCAAGATGTGGTGGGGGTGATCTAATGCACTTTTATGTGCTACTGTATATTATTTTTATTTATTATCATGTCTACTGACAAAAGAATGTCCAATTTCACATGCTCATTTTATTATAGTTTCTTTGTACTTTTTAGTAAATATACCAAACTTTAGGCTGCTTTAGATTCATTTGACCACTTTAATATTTTCAACTTCAAGTACTTGTTGAACTATTAACCAATGTTTTAAAACCCGGTTTTATAATCGACCTGGTCGAGTCACCGGTTCAACCGGTTCGACCACCGGGTCAAACCGGTTTTCTACAAATATAAAGACCTGTAACATAGATACTTTTGAAAGACAACTAATTGGTTAATGCAGATTTAAGGGTCATCTAATCCACACCTTAAATATGTATTTATACACATTTCCTCTAACATGGATTCAATAAGTTGATTTAAAACCAAGAACAAGCATACTGATAGGTGTATAGTTCAACTTAAGCTATAGTACTTGGAAATTTGTTCAATTACAGTGCACAACTAATATCTTCAGGACAAAATCAAGTAGCAAAAAACTTCCTGCACATGCAAATCTTTTAAATCTAAAAACTGTTGGGTTTTTTTGTTTAATTATTAATCAAATGAACGATTGTCAAACTTTAACGAAATAGCCTTCTTTTAGAACTATAAACATAAACATATACACATACGATAGATTTAATGAGCTTCAAGAAAAAAAGAACAATTTTCAGTTTTTTCTAAAAAAAATGCTTGAACCGGCAGAATTTATTAAACCGGGTCAACCCGGGTCGACTAAAACCCGCCGGTTCAATCCGGTTCAAAAACAAGCAAAAAACCGGTCACTTTCGGCCCGGTCATCGATCTGGTTCCCGGTACAACCGGTTGAACCGGCCGGGTCAACCCGGGTTTTAAAACATTGCTATTAACTACTCTTTATATTAAAATTGCTAGCACTAATATAAAGTTCAAAACAATCTACAATAATAGCCATAGAAACGATACAACAATACACACACCAACAACATTAGGGGATATGATTTCTACAACACCAAATACTTATACATACACCCATAATATAAATCCAATGTCATTTCTATTGAATTACCATCGGAAAAGGCTTGGATCAAGTGGTTAACACCCTTGCCTCACGAGACAGAGGTCAAGGGTTCGATCCTCACCCCTTGCAAGGCCGGAGGTCCTTTTCTACCTTTGGTAGAACCAGAAGCAGCCTCTCTACCATAGGTAGGGGTAAGGCTGTCTACGTCTCAACCTCCCCCATATATCGTGGAAGACAGTACATATTGGGACTTATAACCCGTGAAAGATGGTATTGGGAGTTACTTTACCTTTTACCATCGGAAATACATCCACATTGCACAAAATTTTGCAAAATTTGGACATCTTAATTAGAATCATAGGGCTGCATTCCGATGGTAATTCAATATTGTTAGGCATAACCACCTGGTGATTTTTCATATATTCAACCTTGATTTCGAAGTCACTATCATCTAATCAATTAGCATCATATACAGTATAAAATCATTCTATCGATTAATAGTGATTTGGATAGCAATTTAATTGATAGTGACTTCAAAATGTCATCTTATAAACTAAACCATGCTATTATGCTCAATATAGAATTTACTATTTATGCTTTCATTTAAAAAAAACCCTAGTACACATCATATATTATCATATTTTAACTTCTAACTAGAGATCTTGCAACAGCACAACCAATTTTCAAACAATATTGTGTATATATCATATATGTAACAACAAAAACAAAAAATGTTATCTTCAAACTAAACATAGTTCTCCCACGGTCTCAAAATTATTGTCATGAGACAAAAAACATAAAGTTTAATAAAAGTCGGGGCAATTACAATTTTTAACTACACAAATAGAATATTCTTTCACTAAATTTCATTTGTAGTATAAAAATGTAAAGTGTACAATTATTTTGAGACATCAAAAAATGAAATATAGACTATAATTTTGAGACGGAGGGAGTAATATTTTTTAAACAGTAACTATACTAGATTAGTAAAGACCAAGCAAAACTGCATAAAGTTTACACATGCAAAGTCATAAACTGGCCTTACATCGATTTTCTTTTTTCCATGAAACTAACAGGACGAGAAGTGAACCCAGAAGCAATAAACTCTATAGTTTCTCCAACCACTGGCCAACCTGAGCTACCTCTTGGTGGCTGCAGGCGGCGCCGCCCACCACCGACGCCACTTTCCTCCAAACCCCATCTTCTAACTATGAAATACTTGTAGAATAACCATCCAACAACCACACCTATGCAAATTAATTCCCATCTCATTTTTACTACTGTATCTTTTAGTACACCAAAGCCTTCGTTTGTGTTTGTGTTTGTGTTTGTGTGTGTGAGAGTGTGTGGGGATGTGAATGATTGTATGTATGTGTTTTTTATTATATTGCGAAGACTTTTAAAAATCTAAATGGAGTTGAGAAGAAAATAGGCTTTTTGGGTAATAAATGAAAGAAAAAGAGAGAAAAAGAAATAAAGGACAATTGTGTCCTTGGTATATATATTGACTTCCATTCCTTTGTCTTTATTTAACTTCTTTTTTCACTAGATTTTGTCATATATTTTTCATGGTGAAAATTTCTTAAATAAACCGTTTAATATATCAAAATATGAAAAGTAAGGGCGTGCACGGTTCAGTTTGGGTCGGTTTTTGGTTAAAACCGAAACCGAACCGAATATTTTGGTTTCTATAAAACCCAAAACCGAAATTGTTCGGTTTTTGGCGGTTCGGTTTTTTTGGGTTTATCATCGGTTTCGGTTCGGTTTTTCGGTTTCTGACCGTTTATATTTGGGCATGGCATATTTATACCAACAAACTTGTATTACATAGAAAATTGGTTATTATTATTATTTTTTTTTTGTTCAATGTAAGCATAATAATGTTTATTGCATAATTCTATAATTACACACGTATAGATGAGACACACACATGCAAGTGAACATACACATAGTATGATCATCAATATATATTTATTGATATATTCTCAAGTAAACACACGACACGACAAACACACATATAAACATAAACGTTATGATAAATATCTTATAAATCAACTCACAAAATGAATATGAGTTTATAAATTTGATTTATTTAGTTATTTATTCATATTATATTAATTATATAATTTAATCGGTTCGGTTTTTGGACGAAAACTGAAACCGAACCGTATATTTCGGTTTTCGAAAAATTAAAAACCGAACCATCAGTTTTTAGTTTCGGTCGGTTTTTTCGGTTTTTGGTTCGATTTCGATTTTTTCGGTTTTGTTTGCTCACCCCTAATGAAAAGGGACAGAGCACAAACAAATTTATCAAAATTAACTTTGGTTCAATTAACTGTTACATGTAAAACATCTGTTAAAATTGAAGATCATTTAGTCACGCGCGTTTAACAATTTTGATGAGGTGTAATTTAGTTTTTTAATAAAATATTCAGAGCACTTAAAACGACAAAGCGCTCCACACATTTTTTGTGCGCCTCACATAATAAGAAAGAATTACAAAACTAAATGTTTAGGAGCGCTCTAAATGACCAAGTGCTCCTCGCCTTCTCTTGTGCGCCTCAATTAAAGACAAAAAAATTATAAAACCAAATGTTTAGGAACACTCTAAACGACCAAGTGCTCCTCCTCTCTTATGCGCCTCACATAAAGACAAAGGGGAGCACTCTAAACAATCAAGTGCCCCCGCTTTCTCTTGTGCGCTTCACATGAAGACAAATACTTACAAAACCAGAAATCCACTTTTTATATAAAATGTTGAGGAGCACCCTAAACGACCAAGTGTTCCCCCTTCTTTTGAGAGGCGAGAGGCAAAGTCAAGAGGGGGAGAGGCGAGAATGGTTTGAAGGTGCGCCTGATTTGTATGTACACCTTGCCTGTTTTCATAAGCAAGTAAATTTTTGGTTCATTCTTGTAAACTCTCATTTTTATTTATTTATTTATTTATTTATTTTTTAAAGATCTGTATAATATACGAGTAGATAAATAGTTTCTCCATCTCATATTTATTATTCATATTTTTTTCGGGATTATCTCAAATTAATTATCCACTTTTAAATATAGATAGAAAATATATATTAAGTTTACCATATTACATTTATTTAATGTTATTATTAAAAATTTTAAGAAGTTAGAAATTAATTTATTAAAGGTAAAACTGTTATTATACAAACGGTAAAAAAAATGTAATGATATTTTTTTTAACTGTATGCTTTTATCTAACATTACATTTTAGTACAAAGGGAGTATATTTTATTTTGGCCGATCGTAAAGGTACCTTTTACCTTATTAGCTTTTATTTAATAAATGACCAGAGTAAGTTAATGTTTAATCAATTAAGTGATCGAGTATTATATTTATATACTTTAAATTTGTCATCGACTTCATTAACATTTGTTAACCGAAAACATATGGTTTGAAATGTATAGATCAAGATCTTTTGAAGTGGATATAAATATGGCTTATTTCTCTGATAAAAAAGTCGGTTTGTAAAAAAAAAATAATAATAAAAAAAATAATAAATAATAAATAAAAAGCTTGTTCTTGTGACTATTTAAAAGATAAGACCTCTTAAACTAAAAAAAAAAAAAAAGACAAATCATGTAAACATTATAAGTCATGTCGGATTAAACGATATACTAGCCTATAGACCCGTTTTAAATCACGGGTAGCTAACAATAATTTGCTTACAAAACATAAAGCTAAAGCAAATGATGCTTCCAAGTGGCACGTAACACATAAACATATAACAACTCAGTAAATTAGAGCAATACTTGAACTCTCATTATCTTTGGAAAGGCCAATAGAACTCATATGATTCACACAATCACACTGCCAAATTCTAGAAATAAAAAAATAAAGTGAGCTAAATATTAATAGAGTAACATAGACTTGAAATCAGTTACAATGTTGTTAACAACTGAGTGGCGTATAACTTTGAAGAGAATAAGAAAGAAAATATGAGAATTAGTTGCTTCTGCCTACACGATTAAGTAATTAACTGCATTTGATAGCGTTTAAGCATGTGATATATCATGGGTGCGATCGAAAATAAATATCGAGCCCATCCCTTAGTGCAATCAAAACACTTTCATAAACTTCAAGCATAACCTTTATGTGCACCAACGTAACTTCTATACACTAACATATCAAGATTTCTGTAACTTTCTATGTATAATAAGTAACAATGTGTAACTAAATGCTAATTAATGAACAAAGAAAATAAATAGTAGTTTGTCTAAAGTAATACGTAATAGTTACTTTCTGGGTGAACTTAGACTCAATAATGCATTTTGCTAGTCGAGTAATGCGCATGCCAACTAACCTTAGAGCATCCACGATGCAAGTGTTTTACAAAGACTTTTTACTATTTAGAAAAGCTATTAGAAGAATTAAAGCATTGTGGCAAAAGCTTTACAAATAACTTTTTTGAGAAAGACTTGACATACATCGAGCGTTTGATAGAAAATCACCAAGCTATTTTTATTAATTGTATAATTGTTGAGTTTTTATCTTATACCACCCCTCAATAAAAGATATTGGTAACACATAATTTGAAAATGAAGTAATTAATCATTATTTGACAATATAGAACGCAGTGTTTAGCAACAATGGGGGCCACATAATTTGAAAAGAATATGCATTTAGTGTTAAACTATGAAAATAACAATAAAGAAAATTTACATTGAGAATGCTTTCAGAAGATATGCACGTGCATACCCTCTATCTTAGATTCTTAGGTGTGTCCAACGCTTAACGAATTCATTTAATCCCATTTATCCCTTCCAAAACTGTAACTTAACACTCGATGTATAAAGCAACACCTATAATGTATCATCTTCGACTACGCAAGGAATGTGCACTATAAACTTTATTTGGAACCTGAAATTCAAATAGAAAAAGACATGGCATAGTTGACTCCCTTCATTTTGATCTAAACCTTGATTAAAATACAAGATGTATTAAGTCTTACTAAAGATTACTGCTGGCGTATTTATATATTATATTGAAATCTTTAGGTTGGAAAAAAGCTTGTAAGAGTACTTGCGCGCAATAATCTTAATCGACTGTAACAACAAAATCACCAAAAAAAGTTAATTGAAATTTGAAGACGCTAAAGATTAAAATGATACTAATATAAATCACAAAAAAATGTTTACTATTTGGAATAACTCATTTTACTCACATGCGGATGATATTAAAATCATAAAAACACTTGATGAAAGTAAGGTTACTTAGAGTTCAACAATAGCATGCTTTCTTCAAAAAATTTATAAAGGCCTATAATACTATGCCCGTTAGTGAGTGGAATGATGATCTATTGACACTATACGATGAAATTATAAACCGAATTAAGAAGGTAGCGTTGAAGATTGCAAATTAAAAGAAAGAAAATTAGAGTACATAAATATTTTCCTAAAATGATTTCAAAATTTAGAGGTGGGAGAAAAGTGGAAATAAATATTGAAATTATAACTGATTACATATTAAATTTCAGTCCAAACATTTTTAATTAAGGGTGCAAAGTGTATTCTTAGAGCATGTGCAATGGTAACACGAGTTATTCAATAACTCAGCGCCACGTCAGCGTCACGTCAAATTTAACACAATAACTCAACACCCACAACAATAACTCAACATTAACTCACTTTAACTCAACTTTTTAGGCCCCACTTTTATCATTTTTTTCCACTTATTTAAACAAAATACAAATTAAAACAAATTACATTTTTTATTCAAACAAATAACTAAAAATAAAATTTTATTTACCAAAAAAAAAAAAAAAAAAAAAAAAAAAAAAAAAAAACCTTATAAAGCCACAAGTACCAAACTGCAACTACACAAAAACCTCAAGGACTAAAAAAAAATCGTCATCTTCAACCTCGACACACACACACTTGCACACACACACACACCTGCACAAACACACACACACACACCTGCAACACACACTAAACACACACGAAAACAAACACAAAAACCCACCAATAATCAATTAAATCGGAAGAAAAGTAAAAAGAAAAGAAAAAAAAAATAACGCGGCGTTAGTGGACTAACGCAGCCACGTTAACGCAGCAATAACGCGACACCCACATCAATTAACGCATGTTAACGCGCGTTAAAAGGCCTCTAACGTGTCTTTGTGCGTTACCATAGCGTGTGCTCTTATTCTCATGTGGCATTAGTGACATGGCTTTTATGATGTGGCACGGTTGCCTATGTGGCTTTAATGACATGGAGAAATTTCAAAAGAACTTTCTTTTATTATTATATATATATATATATAGATTAATTGGAAATTAGTAGTAACGTATATAGTCACCGAATAAAAGTGTAAAAAATTAAGTATTATTAAAAGTTAGTTAAATACATTGACTTTTTTTTTTGTTTTTTAACACATCAATTTATGTGTTAACCAATTATACTGTATATATGTCATGGTTTTAACAATCTGTACATTAGAGTGTGCCAAACTAGCGCATGTGTGCAAATCATTTTTCATTTTAAAAAATATATAAAGTGATATATAGGTGTTGTTTATTTGTTAAGAGGCTCTGAATCTGAATCTGATTCGCAAATCTGAATCTGAATCTTTGGCCAAAAACTTTGAATCTGAATCAAATAATGTTGTTTGTTTTTTCAAACGTCTTATTGCATCTAAACAAGGGAGAAAAAAATAAACACCCGTAATTGTCAAAAGCTCTTTACGGTTCAGATTTATAGGCTATTAAGACGTATTAAGTGATTAAATTTAGAAAATAAACACAACCTTATACTATAGAGCATTTCAGTCTTCTCAAATCTGTGTAAAATAAAATATTACTTGAAAAATTAACGGTATATATATACTTTTTGTAGAAGACAATATCAAACCACCACATTATCACTCAATTACAGAATCCGTCACTTGATGCAAGTATATTTATTCTTTTCAACGCTATTGCAACTACGCTAGTAAATATCAAATTATCAACACTTATACACTAAGCATAAAATTCACTTTGAATGATCATTGTTCATCACAGAACAGATCAAAGTTCAATACATCAAACATATGCGAGTGAATAAAATCAAAATACATCAAATAGATGAACTTCAATTGAAGGGATGACCCACTTTTTTCTCCAGTAAGACCTTTAATGTTCATCATTGTTTATTGAAAAAACAATATTTTTTCAAACACCACAAAAACATGATACAAAACATAATACAACAAATAAGCTAAATATCTAAAAAAAACATGATACAAACGCCACAAAAACATTATAAACATCACAAAAACATGATACAACAGATAAGCTCAATATCCGAAAAATAAAATTTTCAAAGAGGACAAACTCTATCCGTTGGTCCACACTCTACTCACCTAAAATGACATTTTCCAATCTTAGTCATGTGAGACCGTGCGACTTCACGACACGTGTCCAACATAAAGTACAATGGAATGTTACCTCCTAATCACTGTGTGGCCCACATACACTCGAACACCTTTTTTGTTTTCTGCCCACAATTGCTCGACCGACGTGGTGGAAGGACTTCTCATTCATCTCTGAAAGATTATTACTCCTGTGAGTAGGGCAATCATGGTGTATCGTATTATGGAGTTCCTACGATGAGTATCATGAATACTTGATAGGAACATATGATGAGCCTACGCTAGTACAACTTTAGGAACTGCTGAGTAAAGATGAGGAAGAATGTAAAGTCGGATCTGACAAACTCAGAAAGCGTAAGGGTGAGCTGATGAATGACATACAGGTTGCTCGAAAGACTAAGGGGGTCTTCCGTAAACCAGTAATCAAGAAGAGAAAGGGATTTCCAATTGCTATATTGCCAAAATCCTAGGCATAATATTGAAAAGTGCTTCGAGTACGCTCATGACCTGAAGTTCGCAAAAGAGGAAAGAGGTATCTAACTTTATAGATTGTTTTATTAATCCTTCATTGTTGTGGCATGAAGTTTACAAGAAAGTGAATTGATGCTTATTGAATAGTTCAAGAGAAGGAATGCACATCTTGTAACTGTGGTGAACCTGAAACTTCACCAAGTGATGATGTTGGTATAACTGGCTCATCATTTTGAGACGTGAAAGGCTTTATAGAAGATGACAACGACATTCGTATATCAGGATTTTTGGATATAGGATTTTTAAAACATTTAAATTTATGCAATTTTAAAATTGGTTGTTGCCCATTTTAGAGCTTGTTTTAAATTTTCTTTTATGCTTTAGGCTTAAAACATTTGTTTCTGAAATTTACTATCTGGTAATTCTTGTTTTAAACTTGTAATTAATAAGTATTGGTAAAACTTAGATTTATCCAAAATAATGGTTTCAGTGAATATCAAACAATCTATTTGGTCTGATCGAATGGTGATCATACTTTATGGGTTTTCCAGAAGTGGAACCGGTGAAGTAAAAGAAATGTTCAAGGGAAGCTTTAAGCTTCACGTCATATACTTTGATATAATCTATCAACGAATAGAGGTTCAAAGATAATCATAAGACTTTGATGCAATCCATTCAAAATGGAAGCTCAAAGTGGCTTTGATGCAATACATCTATGATAGTGGTTCAAAGATAACAAGGATCTTTGGTTTGGTAAATCTATGTGAGGATAGATTTAGAGACCGTTTGGTTTGTAGATGGGTTTAGGATCAGGATTAGGATTTGGATTTGGGTTTAATGTAGGAGAGAGAAAATATTTTATAAATTTATTAAAAAAAAATTAACTTGGTATTAAATAATTATATATAACAACTTTCATAAATGAAGACAAAACAAGAAATTTGACTTTAGTATATAACGATAAAAAATAGTGAGTAGAAAAGAAAAGACAAATGCATAAAGCAAAAGTTGGGCAAGTCATCGGTATTTCTGAAAACCCTCAAACCGAGATGTAAGTCGGATACTAAATGCTAGGGATTTAAACCAAACAATGTTTATTTTATTTTTTTACTTTAAGTCCAATCCCCTATACCAAATGCCCCTTGATAAAAGATGAAAAGTCATGAAATGATTTTGTGAACATTTCTACCAAAATTTATAAGTAATCTAGAACTCTTGGTACTTGAAGATATCACGTAATTCTCGAGTCTCGATGGAATTAAAGTGTGTAACCCACGTGAAATACGAATAAATATCAGTGATATTTATGCAAGATTTCTTGCAAAGAGAAATACATGAGTGAGAGTATTTTTAGAAATCTAGAGATTAAATAAATCTCATATACTACGGGGTAGTATTTCAGATCAATAAGACAAACTCAAAAGGGCAATTAAAATGATGAGTTCGCAGATCATGAGTAAATCTCGCAACTGCTTTGGAATGTTCAGGTAAAGCTTACCTGAAACATGCTTTACCGGAGGAACAACTAACTGGGTTAGCACAATTTAAACATGATCACAATTAATGTGCTCAAGCCAAGGGTTCCTAACAGAATCAAAAGGAGGAGTTAAGCTCAGAGTTGAGCAACGGAAGTGAGAGCACATGGTAAAATTAATTTTAGATCGTTTAACTGATGAGTACAAAGCATGGTAGGAATTGTAGATCCGGCATGATCTATGGGGACTTCCTAGTATTGCAGGATTCAATGAGAGGATGACAAGATCATTAAACGAAACGGACCTTGCTAACTAAGGCAAGCTAGTTTGGCACGAGAGGACGTGTTGATCTTGTGGTTCTAGAGAACAAATTAAGAAGCCTAGTTACAAGATTTAAAGTCATGGACAAATTAAGGAAGGTCATTGTGCGGCTGTATCGTATATGTGCTCTCTCCCCCTTGTGTATCTCGTTTGTGCCTCGTTTAGTTTCGAAGACGAGATTTAGCAATAACCATGGTTAAGAGAAACCAAAAAAACCTTTCTGACTAGAAAAATCTCCATCATATAAAAATCATATTCATAATATAACATATCCGTCTTGCGTTTCTCATAGGCTCTTTAGAGTGGCCAACCAACAAGCTCATACGGTCCTACACATTTACCATTTCCTATACACAAAGCTAGAGTCGGCAAGATAGTAGGTCAGATGGATCACGTTGGGACATGCTAACACTTACATATCAATCCAAATTTCTGATAAACAAAGTATGCAGCATCGAGTAG
This sequence comes from Artemisia annua, assembly GCA_014162995.1. Lineage (NCBI taxonomy): Eukaryota > Viridiplantae > Streptophyta > Magnoliopsida > Asterales > Asteraceae > Artemisia > Artemisia annua. The sequence continues at coordinate 85,138 of LBNU01006220.1, read as the reverse complement.
ATGTTGGTTATGATAACGAAGAATTCATGAAGTACAAGAATTTACAAGAATGGGCAGACAACTACCAGTAGCTTGTAAAGTCATATATTCACAAAATACAGAAGCTTTGAACTATAACGAATAGTAATTTTGGTAGCTTCTTATATAAAACTCAAACTAAAATCAACAGAACAATATAGAGAGGCCACTATCTTATGATAATTTAATACAAAAAGATTTAACTTACAAAGATGCAACGGCTTCATTTTGCCCAACATTATAAAATGAGCTCATTGTAGTGATAGCAAGCGCAGCTCCAAATAATGAAGCTCTTGAAGATTTCAGTATTCTAACTTCTACATAATCACCCACTCTTGGAATTCGATCACCATCACTATCCACCCAATCAGGAACCGGCATATTAGTGAAGATAACCCTATGGCCCCTGTCACTCTTCCCAATGAGCTCAGTTTCAGGAGCTCTCTTATTTGGTCCTTCAACTAGCACGAGCTGGGTGCTGCCGATTTGGGAGTCAAAACATTGGCCCGTACTCTCACGAAAAACTTCAATAAGTTCCGTAAGTCTCCTCTGCTTTATTTCTTCAGGAACATTATCAAGATAATTTCTATGTGCATGCGTTTTCTCCCTCATGCTATATGCAAACATGTATGCCATATCATAACCAACAGCTCTTACAAGACTCAAAGTGTCTTCATGCTCCTCCTCTGTCTCGTCACAGAAGCCTGTAGAGTAGAAGTACCAAACATAAAGATGATAGCAAAATAACACAACACACAATGTTCAAATAAAACATACTAAAGAGTGTTTTTGTCTTTGGATTTGCATTTCAAATTGATCATGCTATGTTGAAAAACTAGCATAAGATATTAGCTGTAATAAAGCCTGTAGCAAGACATAATGTTTGGATTTGTTTGTGCTGCTTGAATTTCTACTAATCAGAACCGATAACCATCTTTTTACATTATGTAAATAGTTTTTTAACTCCAAAATATGACAATATGAGATATTTATATATATTGTATATGTATATATATTGTAAAAAGGACATTTTCATAACACACAGTCGCACATCTAAACACCCGAATACAATATGATGCAAAACTGAAATGATTTTTACCACATATGAAATCACTGGTTAATCCGACATCTGGGATTATACTCCGAATTTTGTCCACAAGTTCTAAGTAAGCTTCTCTTGTGTACCCACGTCTCATTCTTTCAAGCATGTTACTATTCCCCGATTGTGCGGGCAGATGTATATTTTTGCAGATATTATGTCTGTCTCTCATTATATATAGCAACTCGTCTGGGAAATCTTTAGGGTGTGGAGACGTGTACCTAAACCTCATTTCTGGGAATTCCAATGAAAGTCTATCTAAAAGATCAGCAAATCGCAACCCCACTTTTTTTACTTTGCATTTGCTTGAAAACCCATCACTTAACTTCCAATCGACACCCGGTTCAACTTCTTCATCACCCGCATCGTTGTAACTATTAACATTTTGACCAAGAAGCGTGACCTCTTTCACTCCTTCCTTTTCAAGTTCTGCCACTTCTTTGACAATCGACTCAACGGGTCGAGACCTTTCTCTGCCTCTAGTGAAAGGAACAATGCAAAACGAGCACATATTGTTACAGCCCCTCATCACCGACACAAAAGCAGATATCGAATTTTTAGAGATTCGAACAGGGCTTATGTCAGCATAGGTTTCTTCAAGAGAGAGAAGAGTATTTATCCCTTTTTGACCATTGTCAACCTCTTCTAGTAGACGTGGCAAATCACGATAAGCATCGGGCCCACAAACAACATCAACCATTTTATCTGAATCTAAAATCTTATCTTTTAACCTCTCAGCCATACAACCGAGTACAACTACTTTCGGAGGACGAAAAGAGTGTGAACGTCCAGTGGCAACATTACTTTTCCAGTGTCGTTTCAAGAACCAAAAGTAGTTAAGTCTCTGCCATACTCTTTGTTCAGCGTTGTCCCTAATAGCACAAGTATTAATGAAAATAATCTCGGCACTTTCAGGTTCGTTTACAATTTCTTCATATCCAGCTGTTTTCATAACGGATAAGACAATCTCCATATCGTTGACGTTCATCTGGCATCCATAGGTTTCCTGATAGATACGACCTCTTGGAAGAACTTCAGAGGACGCAACATCACTAAAAAACAGAAAACAATCTATGAGTTCTAAGTGAGGAACGTCTCACCATGTCAATGTATTCTATAGCAGTACTCATAAACATAGGTTATTGAGATCACTTCATCAACTACGTCTCCACAAGTATAACTCCGGGATTTAAACTAGTTTGGGGAGTTTAAATGTGTGTTAGAACTGATTATCTGAAGTTGCAACAAGCCAACAATCAACTTAGCTTATTTGACAAAACTTATTATGATTTTCTAATCATTTAGGGCCAAAATAATGAAACAATTCCACCTTTAAGCATGTGATTGCCCAATCATATTTTTCTGATCATTCAAATCATTACTTACAAAAGTAGATTATTAACATCATTCTTAACATCACCTTGGCAATGACGCCTATACAAGTATAAATCCGAGATTCAAACTAGTTTACAGGGGCGTTTGGATGAGCATTGAAACAGTCAATGAGGGCTTTTGAAGATATAGGTCATGGATTCCATCCCAACTCCTAACTAAAGGTCACTCGTACATGTGCTCATTGCCTGGGGTAGGTCCTTAAGAAGGGTCAGTCGGCACCCAAAAAGGGTGTGTGGGGTTAGGGTTTCCCCGCGCATTTAATCCTTTGGAGGAATAACCAATTTAGAGTGTTTCACAATAAACATTCTATATAATCATGATCTAGAAATCTATTCATTATTTAGGATCATAGAAACGGCATTTGCATAATCAGGTAACGAATGATCTTATTCTAATTATTAGATAACAATAAACATTTTGAAAACGCACATTGAAACACCTTCATAATGCTATAACCAATACACCTTATCTCTACAAGACAAACTCAAGAACCAATATTTCTAACAAGCAAACCATAGACTAAACACAGCCCTTTACAAAAATAACATTTCGGGAGTTGGCATCCCATAACTAAACTACGATACTTGTACAAATGAAAATATATGACTTGTTATTTTTTCTTTTCAAAACCATGATTTTTTTTTTTTCATGAATTTGGATTTACATAGAGTTGGAAGGAAAACGAGCAACAAGTTGCGCAGCTAGCCCTGCAAAACTAAGGGTGCGTTTAGTAGGAGAGAAATACTCCATTTTTCCAGGAAATTTCTCATTTGAAAATAAAAAAACTGAAAACCCGTTTAGTCGCATTTTTTCCAACAATTTTCAAAAGTAGTGAAATTCTCATTCTCTAAATTTTAACTAAAAAATTGAAAATCACATTCTACTCTTCTCACTTTTTTCTTTCTCAGTTATTTCTCAATAAAAAGAGATGGGATCTGTTCAACATAAAATATACATCATTCTAACCCTGATCTCTTGTGTCATCTTCTACCGCGCACGGTAGCCGACACCGCCCGCCGTTATAACTCCAACTTTTCATTTTTTAAAAAAAGAAAAATATAACTCTAACTAAACGGGTTTTCAAAATTCTCAACTCTTCCCTAGAGAAGAAAAATCAGTCTATTCTCAAGGAATTTAGAAACAGAAAAACAAGAAAGATTTTCTACAACTAAACGGCACCTAATTCTCTTAAAAACCATGAAATGAATTCTAAATATATGAATTAGAATCCCTAAGTTTTGCATTGCATATATATAATCCAATTAATTAATGAAAAGAAGAAAAAAAAAATGTAAACTGAACTTACTCAATATGAGGAAGTGTATCTGAAGCAGTGAGAGCAGGAGGAGTAGCTTGAGCTTGAGCTTGTGAAATAAAATGATGTAAAGATGGAACATTATTTTCATCATTAAATTTAGGGGTTTTTGAGAAACTTGATGAGAATTTGAGTGCAAAAGGTGTTGTTATGAAACGACATCGTTTCGGAGGTGAGGTAATAAAAAAGTGTTGGATGAGTTTGTGAGTGTGATTGAATGAATGTGTGTTGAGTTTAATACGAAGAGCGCAGTGGGGATGTATTGTGAAAATGGAGGATAAAGATGCCGCCATTTTGAAATGTTTTTTGTTTTTGTTTTCTCCGCTGAGGGGTTTGGAATTTGGATAGGGGAGAAGGGAGTGGTGAATGGAACCCCTCCTACCCGTTGGATCTTCTTCCAGCCCAGCCCGACCCGATGATACTAGTATTTTTTATTTTATTTTATTTTTATTTATTTATTTATGGCTAACAATAGTGAATAGATACTGAGAAATGAGTAATTCGTGGTATAAACAAAAAACCATAAATGATACTAGTACTTGTTAAAAGTGCCCTTAAGACAAATGTAAAAACAGTGGGTAATTCTCATACCATAGACTTTAAATCTCATACCATAGATTTTTTCAAAGTACAAATAATAACTTTAGTAATAAGAAAATAAAATACATAAGTTAAGATTTACAAAAAATAACTAGACGAATGCTTGAGCAAACCGACAATATAGAGCAGCAAGTAATTATATTCTCGAAATTGCGGTTCTGGTGTAACTTTTTGATGTAACACTTACGAGTTTGATTTATATTCACCACGAATAAAATAAAAAAAGTTGAAGATGAAATAATATTTAAAGTATTAATTTGGTGATAGATTTTGTCATCAATCTTAATGGACCATGTTAAAAAAAATACTTGTGGATATTATTATTCTGTCGCGTGCGTCAGAAAGAAAAATGATGTTGATCCTTTATTTTTAGATGATATATATTGATGATGGACATATGGAGGGACGTTTCTTTTCTTCCTATGCAAGTATATAATACTACTATTATTAGTCATCCCTTTAACTAGTATAAGCATATATTTAGGGCCCGTTTGTTTTAAGGGTGTGGAATGGGTTTTGTTTTGACAAGACATTAGTTGATTGTTTGGTTTGTTCTTTTGAATCAAGGAATGGGATTTAAATGAAAAAAGTGATAGTAGGCTATTTATGTTGGTTTCAAGTGGGATTGCATTTATTTGTGGGCCATAGCCAATTTTCTCTCTTAATATGTGAATATTTTTATTTTTTCTTATACTTTTTTTTTCTTTTATCATTTATATAATATATTTTCTCTCTCTTACTTTTTTCTCAAACATTTCCCAAATCTTTCAAACCTTTCCTAAATCCAAATCCAATTCTAAACCCACCTACAAACCAAACGGGCCCTTAGCTTTTACTTTAATGAATCACTATATAAGCATACTAGTCTTTAGTTTTTACTTTGACTAGTACGAGCATACTACTATTATTAGTCGTCACTTTGACTTGTATGAGCATACTAATCTTTAGTTTAGTGACTATAATGTTTTAATCTTCGTTTTTAAGAACTCTGAACATGACTCTTTAAATTTAATCACTTAGAGACTAATTCAATTCTATGCTTAAGTATTTTATGTTTAAATCTTAATTAAAAGGGGAAAGTTCATATCTCCCCTCATTTTAGTTGGAAATTTCATATATACCCAAACATGCATTAAAATTATTGTACATTATGCATTCAATACTTGCACTTTAGGTATATATGAAATTAATCATTAAAGTAGGATAATATATGAAATTAATCCTAATTAAAAACTCTATTGGTCACTCATACGTACCAAAACATCATACCTGGAATAGATAATGACGAGAAATCCCAATTTCCAGATTTAAGCCACCAAATTTGACCGAGACTAGACTATTTGCAACAACGTTGGAACCCATAAAATCATGGTTCTAAAAGGCACGCAAAGACGTGAGGCTTATCATACCATCTCGTCACGCCTTATGCCGCCTTATGCCACGTAGTTTTGTAAACTTGATATATCAGAAATATGATATAAATATAAATATTTTCATATTTTGTGCCGCCTTATACCCAGGACAAAGCCAATATATGGCTATGATGGGCCATGGCCAACCCTATTATTTTAATAAGTAACTGTGGTATGCCTATTATACAATGNATGGTGTTGATCCTTTATTTTTAGATGATATATATTGATGATGGACATATGGAGGGACGTTTCTTTTCTTCCTATGCAAGTATATAATACTACTATTATTAGTCATCCCTTTAACTAGTATAAGCATATCTTTAGTTTTTACTTTAATGAATCACTATATAAGCATACTAGTCTTTAGTTTTTAATTTGACTAGTACGAGCATACTACTATTATTAGTCGTCACTTTGACTTGTATGAGCATACTAATCTTTAGTTTAGTGACTATAATGTTTTAATCTTCGCTTTTAAGAACTCTGACCATGACTCTTTAAATTTAATCACTTAGAGACTAATTCAATTCTATGCTTAAGTATTTTATGTTTAAATCTTAATTAAAAGGGGAAAGTTCATATCTCCCCTCATTTTAGTTGAAAATTTCATATGTACCCAAACATGCATTAAAATTATTGTACATTATGCATTCAATACTTGCACTTTAGGTATATATGAAATTAATCATTAAAGTAGGATAATATATGAAATTAATCCTAATTAAAAACTCTATTGGTCACTCATACGTACCAAACATCATACCTGGAATAGATAATGACGAGAAATCCCAATTTCCAGATTTAAGCCACCAAATTTGACCGAGACTAGACTATTTGCAACAACGTTGGAACCCATAAAATCATGGTTCTAAAAGGCACGCAAAGACGTGAGGCTTAGTCATACCGTCTCGTCACGCCTTATGCCACGTAGTTTTGTAAACTTGATATATCAGAAATATGATATAAATATAAACATTTTCATATTTTGTGCCGCCTTATACCCAGGACAAAGCCAATATATGGCTATGATGGGCCATGGCCAACCCTATTATTTTAATAAGTAACTGTGGTATGCCTATTATACAATGTATTTTCTATACAAAATCCTACTCAGACCACCCAAAGTTTAAAAAAAAAAAATGTTTCCATCCAAATAGATTAAAAATGTTTCCATCCAATTGAATGATCCAAATTGGTATAAAAAGATATTGAAACGGATATTACGTTGTTTTATATAGTGTTTCAGATGATTTTGGTTATGTTAATGAGCGTTGTGTGCGGTTGAAATGAAATCTTTAATTGCATGACTCTTAAAACTTATATATTTGTTTTCTTCGACTTCTAAATCTTTTTCGTTTTGGCCTACCCGATTCAAAAATCCTGGCTGTGTCCCTGCTTATATCACGCCTTATAAATGCAAAAGCTTCCCCTTGCCGCTAAGACGTAAAGTAGATGTTATATACCTTTCCGTACTAGTTTTTTTAAACTATATATACTTAAAAATACTCTTAACGGCATCAACCAGACAACCATGTTCATGACATTACCTGCAATAAGCTTTTATTTATTCAGAAACTGTTAGCAAATCTTAATAGATCATGTTAAAAAATATGTATATATTATTATTCTATGGCGGGCATCGGAAGGGAAAATGGTGTTGATCTATATTTTAAGATGATATATATTGATGATGGAGGGACAGTTTTTTCTTCCTATGGATAAAAATAGTATATAATACTACTATTGTAAGTCGTCCCTTTGACTAGTATGAGGATTCTAATCTTTACTTTTTACTTTAATGAATCACTATATAAGCACAAAACTGTCCAGAAACAAAGATCTTTCAGAGAAAAAAATGGAATTGATGGGTGATGTGAACCACCATAGAATAAAAACCAATGGAATATGGATGCATGTAGCAGAGATAAAAGGAGAAGGAGCGTTTGTGCTTCTCCTTCATGGGTTCTCTGAGACATGGTTTTCATGGCGCCATCAGATGGTTCACTTGGCTAGCCATGGTTACCATGTGGTTGCACCTGATCTCAGAGGGTATGGTGAATCTGACTCACCTCTGTCTCCCTCTTCATATACTAACTTTCATATAGTTGGTGATCTCATTGGTCTTCTTGATCACTTTAATCAGCAGCAGGTCGACTCATATCTATTCTTAACTATATTTGCGTCTGTGTGTATGTGTCTAAGCCGTTTCTAAGTATTTGGAGGCCATGTGACAAAATTATATAGGTAGTTACTACTTAGGTGATTACTAAACACTATGAGGTCTGAAAGAAAGAATTTATATATAGCTTTTAATGTTTTTCAATGGAGTGTTACTTTTAGATCCCAAATATGTTGACTGTAACGGTACACGTGAGAAAGTTAAGGCTCCAACCAAGACTCCAAGAGGTTGTGGGTTCAAGTACTCTCATGGACGATTGTGTGAGATCGATGTGTTTGTGTGTGAGATTGTATATGCTATAAAATATAAATGCCTTCTAATTTTTCTTTGAGGCCTTAAAAAATTTGAGACAATGTGCGGTTGCACAGCCCGTAAACCATGTGTGTGTATTTTGATATATGGTTGACTTTTGAAATATGTTTTAGGTGTTTGTGGTGGGACATGATTGGGGCGCAACAGCAGCTTGGCATCTTAGTCTTTTTAGGCCTGATAGAGTTAAAGGAACGGTTGCTATCTGTGTTCCATTCATGGCTAGGAACCCAGATATGAAGCCTACTCAATTCTTCAAAAAATCATTTGGAGATGACTTGTATATCTGCCAGTACCAGGTTCTCTCTCACACATATGATATGTTACATATGGTCTATTAACAAAATGTCGAAAAATTTGTGCTTATACCTAAATAGCCATAAATTCCGCAATCGTGAATTATGATATCCTATTTTTGGCACAATAAGTTTTTGGATTTTATTTTATTTTATTTTATTTTATTTTATTTTTTTTATTATTATATATATTTTTTTGCTTGCAAAATTTGACTTTGTCGGCGTATTTTTCGGATATGGTGAAGGGAAAAAGTTCTGCGTAGAGAATAATTTTAGTCTGTAAAAAAGCTTTGTAGATCATGGCTATTTGGATATAAACACGCAATTTTTTGGCATTTTGTTACTAATCATTTGTTATACGGTTATTTTGACAACCTCCTCTTAATTATTACGTGCTAGGAATGTTTAAACCTTACGAAATGATACAGGAAGCAGGAAGACCAGAGAAAGCTTTCGCAAAATATGATCACCTGACAGTAGTGAAGAAATTCTTGTTGATCAATAGTCCCGATTTGCTGATAGCGCCACCTGGCATGGAGATTATTGATCATTTGGAAATACCTACACAATTACCATCATGGATTACTGAAGAGGAGCTCCAAGTGTATGCAGACAAGTTTAAGGAGTCTGGATTCACTGGAGGCTTAAACTATTACCGTGCTATGGACCTGTAAGACTCAAAACACAGATATGGGCATAGAAGAATAGCATTTGGATGTTTCAGGTTTTTATTTTATATAGTTTCTAACCATATTAACTGATTTACAGGTCCTGGGAGCTTGAAGCACCATGGCAAGGGTCAAAAATAACAGTTCCATCAAAGCTTATTGTTGGAGACAAAGATATTGCATTTGATAGTTTTACAAAGGTGTACATTGAGGGAGATGATTTGAAAAAACTTGTTCCTGATATTGAAGTCGTTATTCTCGATGGCCATCATTTTATCCAACAAGAGAAACCCCAAGAGGTTTCTGATGAGATAATATCTTTCCTCAAAAAAATAGCTTAGATTAGGCTCTAAGTGTGTCTTGTCTTTTATGTATCAGAATATGTTTCCCAGTTCTGATGATATGTTACTGTCATTGTATGTTAAATAAGAGTGTGCTACTATAGTACCATATACTTGGCTACCTATTACTGAAAGTCATATTTTCATAAGTAACCTAATAGTGGGTAAATCTCATAAAATACTAAAATGTTCATACAATCTCAAGGGATATAACCGTCGTCTCTAGTCATAAGATGCAGTAGCTACTGGATTAACTCTTTGAGTTATAAATTCATTATGTGTACTCCTTTGCAGAGCGTAACTTGTAACTACAACAACGTTAGTCAGGAGGCGAGGAGTTGAAGAATATAGCTTCTAAACACAAACGATATCTTTGAATAGATAAACAAAACATACCAGCCTTGAGCGCAAAAACTACCATTGGCTTTTCTTTTAGTATTACATCGATGTATTTCCTTTTAACATCCTCTAGAAGCATATCATTACAATGATATATTTGGCAAAGCCGAAATTAACAAATGAAATTGTTGGAACACTAGTTTTTCAAAGTTAACACTACTTTCACTAGATGATCATACAGTATCCTTCTAACACAAAATGAGTAAGTGTAGAAGGGCCGGAAACATGTCACTCCTTGGCCCTTTCTAATGTCAGCATGTTGAGAATATTCTCGTACACAACGAAAGTCAGTGAAGCAGAAGGAAGATTTTTCAGAAGATTTGCTGTCATTCCTTTGTAGAAACCATTTAGACCCTCTAACCTATAAAGAGTGAGTTGTTATGAAACAGATAGAGTATACATGTGCATGAAGTAATCTTTATATTCATGAAGTTCAAACTACAGAAACAATGAACCTACTTTTCCTCGTTTTTTCACCAAGGAAATGTTTGGGTTTACATTATGAGTATTGCGTACCCACAAGGACTAAGAAATACTAAATTGCCAGACAGGAAAGCCACTCATGTATGGACGGAACAAGTAAAAAGTTACATATATTTGAATTTAATAATAGAATACACAATTACAAACTCACCGAGCAGTTTTCTTCATTACATGCCAGCTATCCACATATCTGGGAACTCCGTCTATACTTGGCCGTTGCTACAGTGTGAAAGGATAGAACTTCAGCTACTAACATTATAAAACTAAAAAACTCTGCTGGATTCCAAAATGTAATTTTACAGGTCTCTTAATAGTCTGTCGGAAACAATAATAGCAAAAGCCTAAAAAGAAAGATATAGAGATGAAGCTCATTTACCTGCAAGCGAGAACGAATGACCTGAAATGCCATCATGCCAAATGAGAAACAGTTACATGTTGAACAATAAGTTCCTATACTGGAGCTTAGAAATGTAATAAATATATAGAGTAACTTTACCATGACATTGATTACCTGGATTGGATATGTCACAAGTATGGCAGCCAGTTTAGAGGAGGCTCCTAAAGTTGCGTAATCCATCGAGGTCTGCAAACCCAGTAAAACTTATCCATGAGTAAGAACTAACAAACAACCTCTTAACACCCATGCAGCTAGACCTAACTTTTGTTCCAATTAGGTAAAAAGGCAGTGAAGCACTATAAGAGCAAATGTGCTTGCCCTAAAAATAATACGTAATAATAATAAACTTATCCTAAACCTGCTCGGTGATGCAAACATTGAAAAAAAAAAGGATCTTATGAGTTTAAAACCAAAATTTCACAGAGGTGTAAAATCAAAGAATTTCGATAAGAGGTGTAAAATATAAAGGAATTGTGGAGGGTAGACCCACTGACCTCCTGGACCTAATGCATTAGTCTAATTTAGGATGGTAAAGAATTAGCAATTAGGGTTTCCCACTGGCACTTTCGTAAATATATGACCTCTGTTTAGTAGAAACATGTATACATATCAACTGCTTTTTTATTACCTTCCTCAATTTAACTATCATATTTGATAGTCATTTACTACTAGTAGTTAAGGTAATGGAATTGACATGAGATAATCTCACATATGTCCTTCTAGGAGTTAAGCATGAATTAATATTCATAAGCACATCCATACATTAATCTTCCGTAAGTTTGAAATGACTCTTTAGAGGAACTTACCAATAGTTCAGCACTGCTAGAGATCAATACGCTTTGTTCCGACCTAAAGTTGACTAGAACCTTACGAAGCTCCTCATAAGCAGTAAACTGAATAGCCCCATGAGTGACTTGCTGCATAATTATCAAAGGTGTTGCTTAAGTCAGGTTCATGGGATTTGTATGTAAACTTTTATAAAAAAAAATGTAATTATCTTGAATGGATCATCAACCTATCTATCAAATGAGCTTAGTATCTATAATGAGTCACAAAGATATGATGCATCGACCAGCTGAAATATTATTTTAAGCGCTAATATACAGAACTATTACCATATGTATTGCAAAACTTAAACGGAAAATAACAATACCAAATCTGACCAGAAAAAGACCAGGTACAAGCCCTTTGTATAATGCCTTCCATCCTTCATCTTTCACTACTGTTTTTAGCGCATCTGAAATCATATAACAGTATTAATATCAAGCATATTTCACACCTTTCTCAAAATTAGAATACTTCATGTTCCAAAATTAAGTACTTAAGATATTCAAAATAAAATTTAATTAATTTACGTATCAAGACCTATTGTACTTTTCTCTGTGTGTTTGCAGTGTCTTTTTATTTATTTATTTATTTATTTATTTATTTATTTAAATACTGGCGATAGTACATTTTACTACAGAAAGATATCTAGGGCCCTAATACTGTAAGCATAAACACATAAAATGACTTTTTCCTTGGCCACACCAACCTCCGGAAAAGGGAGGGCTTTACCCGGTTTGGATCTGTGTGGCAGTGGGTTCAAACCCTGTGGATTGGTTGGCTAAAAGGTCAGAAACCATAGTTACCAAAAAAAAAATAATAATAAATAAATAAATAAATAAATAAATAAAAAATAAAATAAAAAAAAAAAAAAAAAAAAATTATAACTGCATGTCCAAAACTGGAACTAAGTTATGATTAGTGATTTAAATTGTAAAGACAGTAGCCATTGTTGTGACACAAATAATGAAGATCTGCATCCAGTTTATGACTGATTTAAGGTGTAGCATTAGTACAAATGTTGACTAATGGTTGCAATACAAAACTGGATTGGTGGAATTTTTGGTACTGAAGAAAGAGGAGATAATTTATCAGAAAGGACATAGTTTGCAATTCAATATAAGATTCAGAGCAGACCATGGAAACCAGAATATGGTCGAGAATGCTCAGGAGTCTGAAGTTGTAATCTTGTTTTCACAAGCCAAACAGGATTGGTAAAAAGACAAACCTAAAACAAGCGACAAACTTTATCATAATCACAGATAGTAGCTCATTGATAATTTTTACATTTAAGGACCTAAGCAATGAATAAAATATGTGAATTACAAAAATACTTACCAAACCTCCTGCTTCTGCAGCTGAAGCAAGATGAAGACCTGGGGACAGCTCATCTCTATTCTTCAAATACCTTTGTTTAGCTTTGCTATAGCTACAGTAAAAGGATAAGATTGTGTTAACAGGTTTAATATGCATACAGCAACCCCACCAAAGTCTGATGCATGATAAATATGAAATTTAAGGGCATCTATTTAAGCAAACTCTGTAGGTCCCAAAATTGCAATATACCAATTTGAACAAACAATAGAAAACTGCTATTTGATACACTTATTCTTTTAGGCACAAAACTGGCATATGATATTTATTTGAGTAAAGCTACATATATTTACTACCAACACCTTATCTCGCGAATTGAAAAAACAAACTCCCCTACATTTGAAAGGTATATAATATCAAAAAACAGTTTACATATCAAGTAGATTAAGGTTTAACTTAACCATGTGAGAAAGAGGCCGATATGGGTTTATAAGAATATGAGTGAACTGAAAAATGGATCCTCAACTATATGTGACAGAATGTGGTTAAAAGATCATGTGATGAGCAGATATCTTTATTTCAAGAGATTGATGATAGAACAACTAGGAGACTGATTGATGATTAAAAGACCATCACCAAATGGGTCTAGTGGTAAGACACTTGACCTCCTCGCAAGAGGTCTAGGGTTCAAGCCTCACTAGGTGTACATTTGGGGGTGGCTAAGGAAAGGTCTGAAACGGTCACATGGATACCTCAATGCGTAGATTTGAGTCAAAGACTCGCCCTCCCCAAGTTAACCTGAATAGGGAAAAACCTATCCATTTACCCATTTTTTATTAGTGATAGAACAATTCTTGCAAAGTTCTAACGAAACTGAAGTTTTGTTCTCGATTTAGAGAAAGAGAAACATGCAGCAATGGTATAGACAGACGCAAGTACTATTGTAGAGGGTTCAACTAATAGGGTAAATGTGGTATAACTAAGTATGATGGAGTATGATGATACGTTCATAAATCATAACATGTTTAGTGACAAGTAAACAAAATCATAATATTTGACTTACAAGTAAAAATATAAACCCCAAGAGATAGTTGAGCCGAGCACAGCAGGATAAAAGCCAGCATAGAGCCCTCTGAGTCCCTGAAAAAGATAATATAATCATAAACTTCACAAAAATTATATTCTTTGTCATCAATAATCATCTTATACTCCTCTTTGGCACTTTCCTAACCATTAGTAAACTTTGTTTTCCTTGTTCTTTTTTGATCAATCATGTCAAGTAACAGAATCCAATAAATAAATAAATAAATAATAATAAATAATTAAAAAAAAAAAAAAAAAAAAAAAAACCCTAATGTTTTAACTCAAAGTAAAAACATATTAAAATATGAGGAAACCTAGATTGGCGTGATTTGTTGAGTTACTCTAATGATTCTCAAAAATGCTACTGTACTACACGTTATTTAGAGGATGTTTGGATTTGCTTATTTTTTTTCTCCTTATCAGCTTATTTGAGCAGATACACAGTTTGAAGTTTTGATCTTCCAAGCTGCTTCTCTTCATCTGCTTATTTTGGGACGAAATAAGCAAATTCCAAGGGAATGCTAATTTCAGAGAGCTCATATGAGATGAAAACAAAAATACTTTTTTACCATCACATCTAACCTATAACACATCATAACTGGATTACACTGAAAGTTTCTAATAAACTAAGCAAATCCAAACACTAGTTCCTATAAGGAGCTTACAAAAGCTGATTCATTATAAGCAAAAAAAAAAAAAAAAGGCATCCCAAACACCGTCTAATTAAAAACGGCGAGGGGAACACAAGAGTAAAAGAAGTATAGTAATAGAATGAAATAGTTCCGCAAAACAAATCCTCTAGCCAAACTAAAATGTGAGAGGTCCTGAAAAGGGAGGGCTTTACCCGTGGCTTAGTCAGCCAAAAGGTCGAGACCATGGTAACCCAAAACAAGAAGCCAAACTTCAAGTCTCGTTACTAGTCATATCAGACAACCTAAACTCCCAATTACAAAAACTACTCTTATTCAAAGAAACAAAACGAAACGCAACATACATACATTTCGAGAGTAAGCCTATATCATAACCGAAAAACGCAAGACTAAACATTAAGAGAAGCAAATAGTAATATCTAGTAATAAGTAACCTCTGAACGAGCAATAGTGAATAAAGCATGAGGAGTGTTCTTATAGCTCGGAAGAAGCGGATTTCTTCCGTCATTAACTGTAACAATACAAAAACTTATTACTAGTAATTTATAAACTACTACTAACTGAATTGAATAAAATAAATAAAATTGGTGGTACCTTGGAATCTGGTACGAACGACGTCAAGAGGATGTGAAAAAGTGACGGTAGCAAGGCCAGCGGCGGATCCTGCGGCCGCGTTCTGCCATTGCCAGTCAACCGCCGCCTTTGACATGGCTGTCATTTTTTATTTTTTAAATTCCGGTGATGGTTAGTTATAGTTGTTTCTTTTGGTGGTGTTATGGTTTTTGGGTGAGAATAACAGAATTTTTAGTTTGGTTGGCAAGTTTGGCATAAAAGAATATATATAGCTGTAAATAAATAACTTCTTTTATTTTATTTTATTTTTTTCTTTTTAGTTGATTCTTTAGAAGGATTTCACGGAGAGATTGTGTAATATTGTGGAGATTTAATATTATTTTGTTGAAAAATAAGTTTTGGTCAAAAAGTAATTTTTGTTTTAGTGACAAAGATTGTGGATTATTTTAGAAAAATAGGTTCTCAAAAAATAAATTTCTGAAACCAGCTTTTAAAAGATTCTCAACATTAGTTTTCACGTATTATGTGATTTTACACTTTTAATCTAAAAGTAAGGCTAGTTTGCGAAACATCACTAAAAAAGACTATAATTTTAATTTTTTTCAACACCAGCATCACAATTCTCATCAGGATAAACTATTTTTGCCGAACATACTTTTAGGGCAAGTGTCAAATTTTTTAAAGAGTCGCCCGAGTCAAGTCTTTTTCTTTTTGTGTTTATGGTACATAGTTTTCAAAATTAGGGCATATAGGGTATGTTTGGCGAAAGTAACTGTTGCTGGAACTGGAGATAGTGCTGGATATGGTGCTGGAGATTATAAAAAGAGATTATTTTTATAAGCTACATGAAGTAACCTTTGGTTTTAAGAGATTATGGAAGATTATTTTTTTTAGAATCTCTTATAAGTTACGTCTGCCAAACAAATATTATTTTTTAAGTAGCTTATTTTTTGAAAAAATAAGCATAATCTCTCAACAATCTTGTGTGCCAAACATAGCCATATAAGTTAACTTGAAACCCCGAATTAATCAATAACCGAAGAATAAAAACACATTTCTACAAATTAGAAATCTATAAAACAAAACGATAAAGAAAATTGAATTGCTAAAGCTTGACTAAGATTCATGGAAGAGACCTTCACTTGAACTACATATTCGGTGACACTAGAGTCTCAACATATATCGTACGCGATTCTTTTGTATATTTGAACAAACTCTCCATGCGTAAACACACATAGCTTGCTNATGGTACATAGTTTTCAAAATTAGGGCAAAATCTTTCATGTCGATTTTGTTAAAAAGGCCTTTCTTGTTCTCAGCAATCGCGAACCACTTCTCACTTCTTGTCATGGAGACCTTCCTAATCTTTGAAAAACTGGCCTTCCTAATCTTTGAAAATTTGTAAATTTCAAAGGAGAAAGCCTTAACCTTCACCCACCCATCATCACCATCCATCCTCCATGTACCAGCTTCCATGTTCGAAAGGTAATGGCGATGGCCTCCTTGTGGTATATAAGATACACACAAGTGAATGCAGCCATCCAAAACCACTAAACTTGCCTTTTGACTCGATGAAATTGGAACAAGTGGAAATTGTTTTTTCCTAAACTTTTCCGACTTGACATCGAAACAAATAATGCATCTATGATTTGCATACCTTTCCCAAACCACAAAATAAAGACATTGGCCTAACAAAGTAGCCGGTGTCCAAGAGTAATCGGATCTATGGTCAATGCTATCGACTAAATATTCGATCTTTTTCCATGAATCCATCTTTAGGGAATAGACATAGGCCCCCAAGAAACCCTTTGAAACCACAATATGCAAAAGCTTGTAATCATCACTGAAAGAGTCCATATAGAAACCAAGCACATCAGAATAGCGATTGTAGAAATGAGGAGAATATGAGTTTTCTGGCAACGACTTGAAGGCACCAGTCAAAGGATTCAACAATGCTAGCTCTTTTGTTAGCGGTGAGGCTAAACACACCAACCCATCAAAGCTTGATAATACATACAGACTATTGAGAAAACTATGTGGATATGGGAGAGAACTATACGTAACTTCTCTGACGGTAGTAAAACCAACATTGGGAGCATCACAATCAACAGTACGCAATGTAAGTTGTTTGTTACCGTACTTTAATAATGAGGGATCAAATATGAGAAGTTTATGGCTGCGATTTACGTGTTGGTGGAGGTGTATCTTGGCAAACTTAGGCGTCGATAAGTAAGAGTTCCATTCTTTGCAAACACACATGCAACGACCAATGGACTTTGTGGGAAGTTTTGGTAATATCTTCGTTAGTATTATATCCGATGGAAACGCACCTGTGAAGGTGTGATTGTATCTTCTACCACAAACTCCCAAAGATCTATGAGTACCTTCGTCAAAACCACCGCATATAACATGTAAGGCATAAACCTCATTCTCTGAACAATAATTTTTTTCCTCAATTATCGTATATTCCAGTTTTTTCTTATAGCAAATTATATACTATATCTTTTTAGCAAACCAAAGGAAATGCTAGTTAAATTGAGCCGGTGCCCTAGCTTTGTAAACAAGTCATACTTTTGTTAGCTGCGCATTTTACCATTTTACCCATCATCTAATTAATTGGCCGTGATAACCATGTAATAAATATAACTTATTTTTAATATTGTATTTGATAACTGTATTTATTGACTAAAAAAATTTTGTTGCCTATATACTAAGTTAGTAAACAAACATGACTCGATCAAAATAACTTGTCTTCCTAGTTCTTTAGTATCATAATGTAGTATACACTATATACGTAGTTCAATAACAAGACTGGGAAGGGAGATGATCAGGGACGTAACCAAGACCATATATGACCCGGTGCACAAAAAATTTTAAACCGTAATATTAGAAACACATTTCGGTGAACCGGGTGCGTTTAAGATTCATTTAGAAAAAATTGATGCTTCTTATAAAAATTAACACTACATCGATAAAATCCATGGGGTTCCTTGGGAACCCTGGTTCCGTCTCTGGAGATGATGAAAGGAATCATTGCTCGGGTGTTACTTTCGGGTTTGAGTTTTCTTTGTTTAATTGCTACTTCCCAAACTTACTAATGTTTCACACATACACATCTACAAATACGTGTGTAATTTTTGATGGTATCTTATATTTCTTTCCTTACCTAGTGTCGACTGCAAGCATATGCTCTTCTAATATCGTGTATACGTGTGTAATCATGTACAATGTTTCATGAGATGCTGATCATGAAGATCCACATATTTCACCTTTCCCTTATTTTTAAGATAATGTTTTCTGGATTCCGCAAGTCGATCTAATACCATTTGATCAAAGTCTCAAACTGAAAAACTCTTATTATCTTAAGAGATAAAATATGGCTCAAATTACAATAATATAGTAAAGCTCTTGGATTGATATCAAGGATGACAAAACACAAGTGACTTAATTTCAAAGATGATTAAACATATATCACTTAATATTAAAGATGAAAAATGCAGTTCAATTAAAAATGGCTACTGAATTGCTTGACTGAAAGAAGGCATAAGTTTCCCGGCCGTAAGTAAATATGATATTTAACAAGATGAAACTTGATTGCTATTAGATGACATTTTCCCCTTTCTAAACGATTGCCAAAATCCAAGGCATGGTACAACTTTGACGACATAAATTACAACTTAACGCACAAATAGTATTCAGAAAACGACATAAAATCAACTGATCAAATACACATTATAACATCAAAACATAATTGAGTATAATTCTTTCTTCGTAATATCCTTTTTTTTAATTGTTGACTCTCCTGCATATCTTTCTGATTTGACCTCTTTTACCAGTCAATGGAGTAATATTTCCCATTTTAACCATTGACTTTGCAAATTGCTGGAAGAAAAGCTCTTGATTTGCAGCATATTGCTTCACATACTGCATTGTTTGTTGGTTTTGAGTGAACAATATTTCATCTGAGCTTAGAAGGCCCTTAGCAGCTATTAAGTTCTTGTAGTAATTGTTATCGAATTTTGTTGGTGACACTGGATCCATGACAAAGAGGTTCTGATCACCCCCGGATCTTGGGCAGTTTTGGCGTAGTTGTGCAGCGTATGATTGGTCTAGTGACAAGTCTGGCTTCCCATTGCCAGTGTTGTTGTATAGCCTTTGTCTGAAACTGGTGCACCTAGCATTTCCGATTGTGTGACTTCCTGGAAAATGTATGCCAAAAACTCGTCAAGGGACTGTTCTCGAGAGTTTCCAAGATTTTATTAAATCTTAATCGAGTTTCATGATTTTCTTAAAAAAAAAGTAGCTTTTTGAAATCAATCATGTTTATAGAAAAACTTCAGCCTGATTGGGTACTTATAGAGGGTCAAAACGGGTTTAGAAAACAAGGTGTAAATTTTTAGGACAGATTGAAATGGGTTGGATTGATTCTCAATACATTTTCGGGTTGGGTTGGTTAGATAACAAATGGTCTTAAAATTGTGTGAAACAAAAGCTTTTGCACAATTTTGTGACCATTTCATCCCTACGTTAGCTTACAAAACTTCTAAATTTATTCATTGGCCTGTTAATAAATATAAACTATAGAAAAAAGTAATCCAATTATAAAACTAGAGTCCCTAAATCATGCTTAGAACTTACCAGAAAGTGTAACAAAATCAACAATGTCAAGACCCTTTAGCTTAAATTTGGTGAGAATGGTCTGGAAAGTGTTGTTAGGAGCTGGAATGTTTTGGTTAGAACCACTCAAACTTGCACCTAATGAGTCCCTTCTGCCCAATGGGACTTCCCAACTAGGTCCGCCAGCCTGCAAAAGTTCAAAACATCTATTGAAAAAACAGAAATTTTGTATGCGTACACAGTTTAAGCTAGGTACAAAACAGTAATTTTTTGTGGTTGAGTTAGGATGTGGTACCAGAACAGTGGAGTCTCTAGCTGCGAGAGCCATGATATCAGCACATGAGACGGTTTGAGGGCATGCCTTCTCCAAAGCGGCTTTAATTTCATCAATGACTTCGAAACCACGAGCTGAGTTGCGGTTAGGTACGGACCCCTTCTCGCTAATTATGGTTCCACTGTTGTCGAGAAGTATTGAAGCATCGCACCCCTATATGGTCATTTGGTTAAGAAAAATATAGTTATTTTGTGATCAATGCAACAATTTGTTATGTTATTACTAAATTCAAAGAGATGTTTTTTTTTGTTTTTGTTTTATGTTTTGTATAAAGGTTATTGTGGTATTAAATAATGGCAACAATATATCCGTAAACTTAAACTTTTTGTTAACTTTTGGGACAAGCTAAATAGTACGTTCCTAGAGTTGATGGCAGACTGCCAGACTTAATAATCTTGTTCGAGATAATTTTGTGTCTCACTAAAATAAAGTCCATTTAATGGCGACATATAGCATTAGTTTTCTTGTAGTGACAAAATGTATTTGGAGTAAAAAAAACAAACCTTGACGAAACAATCATGGAAATGAAGCCTGAGCAACGAAGCAGCCATACGAGCTTCTTTTGCTACAGCCTTTGCGACAACAGACTGAACAATGTTCTTAGCCTGAGGACATGAGTGGTCATAGAACTGAGGGTAGAGGTAAGAACCGTAAGATGCATTGGCTATAGCCATGACAGAAATTAGAACCATGAGCATGATGATCGACCGAGCCATTGTTTTATGATGTGCTAGCTTTCAGTGAACACACTTTGGTCAATGAAAGGCTTGTTTGTTGTAGTTTGAGTTGGAAGTTGAGAACCAGATTGAAGTATTTATAGACAAGATTTGTGGGATGTGTATGATTAAACAAAAGAGTTGGTTGCTTTCATAACAATTAATAATTGGTTATATGAACTGGTAACACTGGTTTAGCTATCCTAAATGGATAGGTTTTAGGATTGGGGATGTACATAGAAAATTCGGATCAAAGAGTAAATTTCGTAATTAAGATAGTAATTTTTGAAGAGTAAGTTTCGAAATTAAGTCAGAGTAATTTTTGTAGATACTAATAGTTTAAGTTATCTTCTTAATAACAAATATGAGCCAAAAAAAAGTTCTGAAAACAAACCATTAAAATGCTGGTTAGGGCGTACCTTAGACAATATAGAACTCGATTTTCCTCGGGTAATCTAAACATGTTCCCTCTCCGTTTATACATTTTAATAACACAAATTTACTTTTCTAAGTTTTATATTTGGCTTCATCGTTATGATTAAATAACATACATGTGTTTAAAATTTTAAAGTAATTACAAAGAAAGTGGTTTTATATTACCTTTTCCTTTTTGGTTAATTTAATTTATTTGGACAGAATTAGTTAGCTTCGATGCATGCATGCATTACTAAAAAGAACGTCAAAAACTACATTATCATGTTTAAAAGCTATAAATAATTGATGCAAACAAGTGATGATGTATATGAGTTGGTCAACCAAGACTACAAAACATATTTCTTTAAATTTTTTTATATAATGAAAAAGAATGATGAAGATGGAGTGGATTTACCTACTATGTTGACAAAGTCGTATGCTCACATGCTATTTGGTTAATGTTGATTATATAGCCCAGAGGAATGTAAATTTGCTAATGACTAGCTAATAAGTTGTTTATTCAATTGCATAAATCTCTTCTTGATACGACATTTTGTCTTGGAAAACATTTAAGAATGCGTATTTCAAATATTTTTGATGAAAATTAATTTCAAACACACATAACCACTCAGAAGTCATCAAGTGGTAACATGAAAGTTACAATCATCACTAAAATTTGAATAATCTCAAGTTAAACTTTTGTCTGGTGCAAACAATCTTAATAGGATCATGTCAACCTTCTCAAAAAGAGGAGAGAGTTACCCAATGTATGTCTATTCGGTGGTATGCTCAAAACCTCATATATTAGTCGACGAAGACCAAAAAAAGTAAACCATGATTAACGAAAAGATATTCAATTCAAACAAGATATTCAATAGTATACAATAATATTATGTGTGTGAGAGTGAGAGGGAAAGTGATCGATATGATTTATACTTCCTAGTAATATTTTAGATGTTTCTTCAAAATAAATAATAATAATAATAATAAAATAATAATAATAATGAAGACAAAGATGAGAGTCTCTTTAAAAAAAAATAGGAAGTGATTTACACACTTTTAATTTTAATCGACACACTCTAATATAAAAATAGTTAAACCAGATTATAATTAAAGTACAAATGTCTAATGCGTATATTAAAAGCGTGGATTTCAATTCTCCAAAATATACACTAGTGTTAGTTACATCCCGGGTTCAACTAGGAATATCTCTGATACCTTCCTTAAACTCTTGAAGTACAATTAACAGAAGTATTGAAGTACTTATGCTTTTTGATCCACATGGTCACTAATGTTTGTACGCTAATAGATTTTGGACTTTTAGTGACGATGGATGGATGTTGTCGTTAAAAGTCCAGCTTGTGATCTTGATTTGCTCTATTTATTGCCAAGCTTATTGTCACAAATAAAGTCTCTTGATGCGAAGGTATACTGCTAGTGGCGGAGCTAGAAAAGTTTTCGTGAGGGGGTCGAAACAATTTTTTTTCGGGAAATATATTAGATAGGAGGCCGAAATATATTTTTTTCCGAAAATACACATGAAATCACAAATAAATACACTAATGGGCTTATACCTAGAGGGCCCGGAACCCTTCTCGGTCCTCATGCAGCTCTGCCCTTGTAAACCGCTATTTTAGATATGATTGGATGGGTGCCTTGTGGTGACTGGCATGTACGAAACGATAAAAACTTTATTGACTTTGACCAAATTTTATTGACTTTGACGAGAGCCTATAGCGGCAACATGTATTTGTTATAGGTTATCGCTAAAAGCTCTCATTTTTACTATAAAAGCATATCTAGTTAACTCTTATCTTTACACCACCACACTCACCACCACCTCACCCACCATCACCACCACCTCACCCACCCGGTTTGTGGCTTATGCAGTCATGCAGATTCAATCATAAGAAACTTTTAAGTGTACCTGCAGAGCACAAGATTTAGTGCTAAGAAAATCATTATCAACCTAAAAGTCGTGGTAGCCTTTACTATGCATGTCCTCGTTTAAGGTGAACAGTTAGATTTTTTTTTTTTTTTGAATGTAATATATAAATAATTTGATTGTTAAAAAGACATTTATTATGCTTTCCTTACTTTGTAGTGGCCAACACAAAAAGATGATTGATTTGGATATTTTATATGAAAGGATGAGCTTCAGCTCCGTTTACCACCGACTCGTCTACCACGTTCTTCTCCGGGACCTTCAACACTTCCAAGTTCTTCTCCGAGACCTTCTAGATCTACACCAAGTCTTGGAAAGGCAGTGTGCTCAAATCGCAAGCTCTTGGCTCTAAAGATAAAGATACTAGAGGCAACACTAGATATGGAAAGGCATCCCGAGGACCACACATGTCAAGCAGCTACAATACTTCATGAGCTTTTAAATAACATGGAACAACTTTGTGTGGAGTAGTAATGTGTTATTTTAATGCGTTAATTTGAATGTTTATTTGCATGATTTAGTGTTTAAACGTTTATCAATTTGGAATGATTCTTACATTTTAGTTAATTGTTGGGGTTTAACATCGTTCAATTTAAAGTGAAATTCAAGAATTTTAGGACAAAACGAGAAGATGTGTGTGCTTAGGATATAATTTGAGTGGCTATATAGTTTGAATGGTGAATTGGAAGTTTAAAGTGTGAGGTTATCGGAAGTATATTCTTGTTCGCCTTCATTTTTCGTTTTGTCGTCTAATACAAATAACAATTTAAATCATTCGTCAATAATTTCTAATTAATTTAAAGTCATTTATAGTTAATTTAAACTTTTAGCAATTACAAGTCGTTGTTAAAGGTTCGGTGGGTAAATTCCCCCCACCGGGAATTTGTTTTTTTTTTTACTTTGACTTATTTTTTCGTCGTCACCAAACTTATAGCGACCACGTGTCATCGCTATAAGTCATAGTCAAAGTCAAACATTTTCTAAACACTCGTTTTGTCGTCTAGCTGACATTGACATACCTTTAGCAACGACATGTAGTCGCTATAGGTCAAGTTGTAGTCGCTAATAGTTTTGGTAAAAGACGGAACCAATGATGCTGCTTTTTGTCGTGAAGTGCACCTATAGTGATGACATCCGACGTTGCTATAAGTCCAGTTCATGAGAACCTGGAAATCGCGTAGTGGTACTCACTCTTTTAAACCTTTACTTTTTTATCAACAAGTAGTAAATGATCAATAATACGAAGAAAAAAATAATAATTTCAGAACACAATACCATAGACTATTATGTCAATCTATGCACACTACAAGCTCGTAATTATTGTAACAATTTACTGTCTTTTGTTGAATAGGTCATTTGACTTGCTGTCTTTTTGATAGTTCCCTGCAAACATGGAGCACTGAAAATAGCTCGTAAATTATTAACAATTTTATTGTGAACTTGATTAACTAGCTCGTTACTTGAATCAGGAAGTAAGACAATAATTTTAGATGATTTGTGACTTTTGTCGATGTTTATTTCATATTGTAGAGACTTATATGTCAAATGTTCTATGTATTTTGATTCATACAATAAACCAATAATTGCAATATTAACACTATTAACTAATTTAAATATATATTGAAGACTTAAGTTTTTAAACGGGGTCTTCTAAATACACCAATATGGCAATATGATTCCTTAATCATTGACTTTGTTACATGGGGAAAGTAATTCTACCCATTTCAATGCATGTACTATGGCCTACATTTACTCTATATACTATAAGAGGGGAGAATATTCCCTATAGTTGAAATACGTGCCACCATAAAAAATTCGAAAATCATTTTTTATACGAGCGAAGAGGAAAACGAATTACTCCGTACTATTAACGTAGTTTCTGAATAATATTAGTAAAAAAATAATAAAAACTTACAAAACACACCCTGAACTTTTTAATATTTACGACTTTTTTATATAACAATCTTTATTTGCCAAATATCTGACAGATATCAAACGGTTTCTTGAATAAATACTGGCAAAAACGTCTCTCGATAATGAACAAAAGAAGCCCAATATTGATATACTTTTGACGTACGTATCATTTTATAAAAAATGTTGAAGTTTAATATTTATATATATAGTTTTTAAATAAAAGAACTTTCAGACTGCACCCTTAACATATCAAATAGCTTTAAAAATTATCCTAAGTTTTTTAAAAACTCTAAGAGTCAAAATTAGCCCCGCCACAATACACTGGTGCCCACACAACATTCATTTCAAAAAAGACGTCGTACGACTACGACAACTACAAATATAGCTTGACATAACATTTATTCCAAACAAATACAACAAGTGTAGGCAAAAAACAGACCACGATCTCACAACAGAAGCCCCACCCAAATATTGTTCGTAAATTATTATCGCAAAAATTTTCTAAAAATTCCCGCTGCAACGCAGCGGGCGCCTTCCTACTTGTAATAAATGAGGGGTAGTTGTTATTATTTTCCATTCAATGTATTTTTTTACTTTTGTATTTTTTTAATATGTATTTACTATCTTTTATTTTTGTAATGGTTGACATTTTTCATTTTCCAATTTCATTCGATGTATTTTTAAATGAGTTCTACAAGTATGACATTAACGTAGCCTGGAATTAATCATTATTTGTCAATCAGGAATATTATTGGATAACCATGCAACAAACATGTACTTACTGCTTTTGAGTTAGGTCAACCACGTCAAGAGGTTAGTTAACTGCTCATCTTTTCTGCTATTATAGTGTTTATTCAATTTGACCATTCGATCTATTGTTACACACTTGGCACTTTTAATTGGCTCTTTGGAGTTCCACTTGCTAACGATAAATATTTTTGTTGCTTGGTTCAATGTGGAAGTTGTTGACCAATCCCTTAAAATTTCTCGGTACTTCTTTCATAGTTCCAGCTCAAATAAGAATTCAACTATGAAAACTGAAAAGTATTCAAGTTGAATTGTTAAAGTCAATGTAACTAACTAGATAGTAGTTACTTTTACGTCTTTGAAGTCAAATATAATTTTTTTTTTTTACATGATCTCAACTGTGTTAGAGTTGGGGTGTGTTCGCCCGGAGTTAAACTTTCACTCAGTGTCACGTCAGCGTCACGTCAGCTTTAACCTTTTCACCTTAATTTAAAAACAACACCCCTTATCATAACTCAACATTAACTCAATCATAACACCATATTTTAGGCTTCACTTTTTTTCTTCTTTTCTATTTATAAAATACAAAATAACCTTTTCTTTAAAGTTACAAACTAAAATTTACAATAATTATTTTTTTTTAATTTTGAAAAAAAAGGAAAAAAAAAAAAGAAAAGAAAAAGAAAAAACCACTAGGGCTGAAAATGTAAATTTTCGAAACTTATCTTCTTACTTGAATGAAAAGCTGCAACACCACCACACGCACGTTATACAAACACACACCAAAACACACACTGAAAACACACACGCGCACACACCAAAACCCATTTAAAAAGCAAAAAAGAAAAAGAAAAAAGAAAGAAATTATGTATTAACGTTGCGTTAAGCCTTTAACGCAACCCCTTAACGCAATAGGCTGGTGTGGTTAACGTAGGTTTAACGCTAGAAAGTGAAAGTTTCACTCACTTCAAAAGTAAACACACCGTGTGCTCTTACACAGGAGTTTGTTGGGAGTCAAGTTATTCCCAGATTGGTGCAAGGACTTCAAACAAAGTAGCACAATTCATGGTCAATCATCCCACATGTATACAATATAAATCACAACACGCTTTTATAGATTTTTTTTCTTTTTCGAAACAACGGAATTTCATCAAAACGGGCAAACAAGAAGCTAAAACCCAAAAAACAACAATTACAAATGACACATCAACCAAGCATTCCAAGAAACATTAACTTTGGCTGCTCGATAAAAAAAACCGGGTTTCAGTGGCGGATCTATCCGGAAATCTACGGTGGTTCACATTTTGAGCGAAAAAATCAATTGATCAATCGATCTATGTGTCCTGTCGGATCATGTCAAGACGCTCCCATTTTAATGTAATTTTATTAATGAAACCATCAGATATATTTTTGTAGTTAACAGTATGTTTTTATTTTTGTAATTGACTATTTCTAATTACCCCGTCCATATTATTGTGTTAAAAACTAAATTGAGAAAATAAAATCTAAAAAAAATAAAAAATGCTTTATAAAAAAAAGTTAAAATAACATATTTTGGTTTGGTTTTTGTCACTCACGTGACTTATCGGACACCAAACAAAAAGAAAAAATTTGCTTTACTATTTTCTTGTCACACACTGTCCTTCGTCTGTGTTTTCGTATTTGTAATTGATTCTTTCTAATTACAACATACATATTACTGTGTTTAAAACCTAAGCCGAGAAAATAAAATCTAAAAAAAAAAATTAAATGCTTTATAAAAGAAAAGTTAAAAGGACATCTTTTGGTTTGGTTTTTGTCACTCATGTGACTTATCGGACCCCAAACAAAAAGAAAAAAATTGCTTTACTTTTGTTTGTCACACACAGTTCTTCGTTTTCCCCAACAGTGTGTTTTTATATTTGTAATTGATTCTTTCTAATTACACCGTACATATTACTGTGTTCTAAAACTAAATTGAGAAAATAAAATCTAAAACAAAATAAAAAATGAAAATTAAAAATGCGTTATAAAAGAAAAGTTAAAAGGACATCTTTTGGTTTTGTTTTTGTCATTCACGTGGCTCATCGGATTCCAAACAAAAAGAAAAAAAGTTGCTTTGTTATTATTGTCACACATTATTCTTCGTTGGGGTTCGTCTTCCCCAACGTGTTCTTCATCTGCCCCAATGATTTTTCATCTTCTTCGCATCTCCAACAATATTCTCTTTCATTTTTCTAATTTTCTTCTTCCATATTACTGGACTCTAAAATCTTCTCTGATTTTCGAGAGTGTTGGAAGAAATCTAAGAAACTGATTTCTAAAGCGGAACCACGAATCAAGAACTAGTCCAACAAGATCTCGACAAAGGGTTATGATTGATAAGTTTAAATCCCGTCTTAAATTTATAAACTAGAAGCTACCGAGGATTAACACGTACTACGAGTAGTGTACCCGATCGCATGTAGTACACCTAAAATAAGTTCGAGTGTCGACCCTAAGAATGGTATGCATTCTCTAGTTGTCTAATTGTGTTGAGTCAAATCTGACCAAACTATCCCTCACAATTATTTGAAACATTAAATCAGCCTAAGTTAAGGATAGCTGATCACGTCAGAGATCCAACTCTTTCTCTAATAGATTCAACACGTAAACCAAATAGCAAAGTTTACCTTTAACTGAATAATCAGCACAATTGAACATCATCAGCTATCCAAAATACTCATAGGTGAAACACCTTTGAGTGAACCTTAGAGAAGTCATAGTGAAAGACCACTGAATGGAAGAACATCGGTCTAAAGTGACTCACTGAGTGTTTACATATTATAAACACCTCAGATATATTGTGTTAATTCTCAGCCACAACACTTTTGCTTTGCAAAGAAAAAGTCTAAAACTGATTGAAAACTTTGTAACCTGACATCGGATTCAGCTAAACAAATGGCAGAGAAATAACAAACCCCTGAGACCTCAAGGACTGACAAATGCCCTTAGGTCTCTGATAATGACTTGTCATCTTAAGTTATGTTCATAACAACGGGCTTTTGGGTAGCTCCGAAACCACATGCGTACTACACTTATTCAACGATATAAAATACAACTCAATGACGTGTATCCATGATGTGTACCCAATTTCCCAAGCAAAGATTCTCTTAAGAAGATAAAGAACTACTCATCGGCTAAACCTAACATCTTTAATTAGCACGCAAGATATGGGGTGAAACAAGCTGATGGGAACAAAAGGCCACAAGTACCTTCTATGAGCTTTAAAGAGAACCACTACTCCACGTATGGTAACTAACTTCTAAATAAACACTATCATATCTCATTCTCCGCATTTTGAAAACCTCAAATAATGAGATCCGTGGATACTTAGCCGATAATTTTAAGCCATGCATATATAAAGTAAAGTACGGGAGCCGACAAAAGAGTAGCTCCTTGTGTACAAAACTAGCAAAAGCTTTTATGATCATCTTTGGTTAAGGGAACATGCTAGGGNCACCTAGGTATTTTTAGATTTTCATTTTCACTTTTATTTTCGTACGTGTACGTTTAATTAAACGTATACGTATATTTCTAGATTTGTAAACGTTTGCATTTTTCAGTGATCATTTGTAGTGCTTGTTTATCATTTTCATTTATAAACTCGTAGTTTAATTTAAATCAATCTCACTTTCCCATCATCGTTTCATAAACGCTTGATCTCACATTCGTTTTCGACACAATTCACTCCTCATCGGGATTTAAACGACCCGAGGAATTCCTATACTCTCCTTGGTGCATTGAGCCCTTAAAAAGATTGACGTTAGTTGACCAATTACTTTGTTGACTTTTGTTGACTGTTTCTGGGCCAATCAATACACTCAGAGTATTTCTTCAACATACTTGCAAAGTGTATCGTTGGAGCTGACTGAAGTACTCAGCCACGCTTAGGCGGGAGTAATTTGAGCTAAAGCAAAGCGGGAAAACCCTTGGGAAGATAAGGATTTCTCGAGAACAGGGAAAGCAACTTGCATGTACCAGAGTGTCAGCACAGTAAAACAACCCTAGCCACACAAGTGAGTGTCCTATACTTCCAGTTTGATTTTAGTTTAGTTATTACTATTCTTGTAACTACTAATAGTGTATCCCCTTTTGTCTATAAAAAGGAGGTTAGTAGTAGTGATAGGTAATAGATTCCACCTCTAGAACACACTTCCTCTTCTAAGTGGGATCTTCCTCTTCATAACTTGAAGAGAAGCATTTGTCATTACTAGAGATAGTATTCCACAATTATCTCTCGTAAAAGCCTTCATCTTCAACCTCTAAAGTGAGACTGATATAGTCGTAATGTACAAATGGGTATTATTAGTTGATCATGGTCAAGATTGTGTAACCATGTCCACATTATAATAAACATAAATTATTTTCATTTGCTCAAGCTTTTGTTTATACAATTCATGGTGTTGCACAAATATATCGGACCAGCAGGTGTTATCAGAGCGGGTGGATCACTCCCATGATCTAGATCCGTTCTTGAATGACGACTAATAATACCAAACAGCTTTGAACATTGGCATATGTTGTTCAAAACCAATCCTTAGCAAAATCCTACCAAACTATTCCCCTTCCATAATATCCATGAGCGTCTTCTCGAACAAGGTCGATTACATCAAACCGTTCTTGTGTGAAAAGAAGTTCCAGTTACATGCTCTCAAACCATTCAGACACATCACTCTTATCGTCATAAATTCTCTAAGAATTTCAAGTACCTTTTATCAGAGACAATTTATCTAGACTTACACGTCCCGAGTAAATGTGTTGATCCTCAAAGGGACCTGCTCTGGCGAGAGCTTCATGAGTACTTAGTATCTCATAAGCCATAAGAGTGATAACGTTTTTAAGAAATATTACATGGTTGATCTGATGAGACAAAAAGTGTACCCGTTTTAAGGGGTCATTTAAGCCCTAATTCGAGTAAATGTGATCAAATATTGCCCTAAATCGTTCATTTTGTCATTTTAGGTACTTTTGAGAAGAATCCTAGAAAACATGCCAATTTGGACGTTTTTGGAGCATAAAAGTGAAGAAAACGACAAAGTCTCAAAAGAAGCTGAAAAACCTTCCTGATGGCGTCAGAGTCACAAGGTGACGCCGTCAGCCAACGTTGACAAAAGAGTAGAATCAGATTACACTAGACGCCCTATGAAGAAAACAAGATGTTTACACCTGACGGCGTCAGGTGTTAGAGGAAGTAGGCCGTCAGGTGTTAAGTTAAAGAGTGACGGCCCAGAGCACATATACAAGTGACGGCGTCAGAAGTAGATCTAGGCCATCCGAGAACCCTAATGGCGGCGAGCTGTCGGCGTCAGAGCATATAAGCTGACGCCGTCAGAATGTAAAATCTATATATACTTTTCTATTTTTCATTCATTAGTGTGGAACTTTTGGTGCAAGTTTGGGCAAAACCCTAAAGACGAATTTGGCAGTATTTTCAAGGGTTTTTCACCCTTGAATCCTTCATGTTCAATTGAAGATAAGTCCTCACTTAAATTAATCAATATGTCTATGTGTTGGTTAATCATATCTTATGCTTGTCTTTCAATTAACATGCTAGGCTAGATTTTTCTTGTGTTTGCTTAGATCTAATGAAACTTAACTATTAATTATTGGTTGATTGGTGTGTTATTACTTGTCTTGGATGAATGTTCCATCGATGTTAGGCTTAAGAAAACTGGCTAAACTCCTATATGGTAACCTGCTTGAACGTCTTAAGAAACATGTAACTAATGCGTACTAGGTTATTAAGGTAGTATTTAACGCATGAGCCACTGTTTACAATCCCTATGATTGGGTGCTTTACGCATCGTTGTAGGAGGAGATAAGAGCTCATAGAATTGGAGAGATATGTACGCCACCCCATGAATTGTTAAGGAATACACCCGTCATCCACGCAATTAATACATACACCGACCAGGTACACTGCCTGGTGGGATGCAAGCTTCTCAAGATCCCTTGAGAGGTAAAACCTGTTGCGTGGTCGCAATCCCACATCCATCAAGTTTTTGGCGTCGCTGTCGGGGAATATTTATTGTTTTTATTAGGTCTACCCACTAGATTCCTTTCTAGTGAGATTTTTATTTTATTTTTCTAGGATCTTCTTTAGTCTATCTTTTTCTGCTCTACCCACTGCTCAAATCTTCCTTGGCCATCATGGTAAACGAAGATCCCTCCACTCTTAGGATCACCAGGAGCCGCAGCTCACTAAGAGACCTTGTCTCACCATACATAGAACCTGATAGGGAAATGCGAAGGATAAAACGACTCTTTACAACACCCGAACCATCTGGCATTGCCATTGCCTTCGACGATGCCCTCTCTGAGGAAGAATCCAACCCTCATTCTACACCTCCTAGTCCTCAATCCAATCACGATGAGGAGGTTCCTGAAAACCCAGTCCCTAAACCCCTCAAGGACTACTCTTCTCCTACCCCTCGCGGTTTTTCCAATGCCATTGTTTTTCCAAATGAACACACAGACGAGGTCTTGCATGCAACTGATGTTTGGCTTGTCTAAAATGTATGCAAGTTTCACGGTTTGAAAGCCGAAGATCCAATCCAACACATCAAGGACTTCCTAAAAATAGTGGATACCCTCCATACGGATGGGGCCACTAGAGATACCTCCCGGCTACGATTCTTTCCCTTCACCCTCTATGAAAAAGCCAAAGATTGGTATAA
>LBNU01006220.1:38542-52202 GCA_014162995.1 Artemisia annua | reverse complement strand
CTACACTGACCAGGTACACTGCCTGGTGGGATTGCAAGCTTCTCAAGATCCCTTGAGAGGTAAAACATGTTGCGTGGTCGCAATCCCACGTCCATCAAGTTTTTGGCGTCTCTGCCGGGGAATAGTTATTGTTTAGGTAGAATTTTTATTTTATTAGGTCTACCCACTAGATTCCTTTCTAGTGAGATTTTTATTTTATTTTTCTAGGATCTTCTTTAGTCTATCTTTTTTTGCTCTACCCACTGCTCAAATCTTCCTTGGCCATCATGGTAAACGAAGATCCCTCCACTCTTAGGATCACCAGGAGCCGCAGCTCACTAAGAGACCTTGTCTCACCCTACGCAGAACCTGATAGGGAAATGCGAAGGATAAAACGACTCTTTACAACACCCGAACCATCTGGCATTGCCATTGCCTTCGACGATGCCCTCTCTGAGGAAGAATCCAACCCTCATTCTACACCTCCTAGTCCTCAATCCAATCACGATGAGGAGGTTCCTGAAAACCCAGTCCCTAAACCCCTCAAGGACTACTCTTCTCCTACCCCTCGCGGTTTTTCCAATGCCATTGTTTTTCCAAATGAACACACAGACGAGGTCTTGCATGCAACTGATGTTTGGCTTGTCTAAAATGTATGCAAGTTTCACGGTTTGAAAGCCGAAGATCCAATCCAACACATCAAGGACTTCCTAAAAATAGTGGATACCCTCCATACGGATGGGGCCACTAGAGATACCTCCCGGCTACGATTCTTTCCCTTCACCCTCTATGAAAAAGCCAAAGATTGGTATAACAAACTTCCCTTTGAATCCATCTTCACATGGGAACAGCTTATCTCAAAATTCTATGAGAAATTCTTTCCCATAGGAAGAACTTCAAAGTTGAGAGATGGAATCCTTCGCTTCCACGTGTAACCAGCAGAGCCTGTCCACGAATCTTGGATTAGATTCAAGGATCTGATTAGACAGGTCCCACATCACGGTATTGAACTCTGGTTCCTCGTTCAGATCTTTTACGATAGTGTCTCTAAAAACGACCAAAGGGGAATCAATAAGTCCTCAAAAGGAAGGATAGCCAAACTAAATGCCGAGGAGGCATGGGACAGAATTGAGGAATACGCAAATGATCAGGACGATACCTGGCATGAGCCTGACTCGATCACTAGCGTTTCCAAGACCCTGGGAAAACCTCCTTTTGTCAGCCGGCTAAATAGATTGAATGAGCGAATATCTTATCTAGACAAGTCGCAACCACCCAAACGATTATCCAACCCATACTTGATCTGTGATCAATGTGGCGGTCCGCATGAAGTGGAGAATCACGATGAGGAGGTTCCTGAAAACCCAGTCCCTAAACCCCTCAAGGACTACTCTTCTCCTACCCCTCGCGGTTTTTCCAATGCCATTGTTTTTCCAAATGAACACACAGACGAGGTCTTGCATGCAACTGATGTTTGGCTTGTCTAAAATGTATGCAAGTTTCACGGTTTGAAAGCCGAAGATCCAATCCAACACATCAAGGACTTCCTAAAAATAGTGGATACCCTCCATACGGATGGGGCCACTAGAGATACCTCCCGGCTACGATTCTTTCCCTTCACCCTCTATGAAAAAGCCAAAGATTGGTATAAAAAACTTCCCTCCGAATCCATCTTCACATGGGAACAGCTTATCTCAAAATTCTATTAGAAATTCTTTCCCATAGGAAGAACTTCAAAGTTGAGAGATGGAATCCTTCGCTTCCACATGTAACCAGCAGAGCCTGTCCACGAATCTTGGATTAGATTCAAGGATCTGATTAGACAGGTCCCACATCACGGTATTGAACTCTGGTTCCTCGTTCAGATCTTTTACGACAGTGTCTCTAAAAACGACCAAAGGGGAATCAATAACTCCTCAAAAGGAAGGATAGCCAACCTAAATGCCGAGGAGACATGGGACAGAATTGAGGAATACGCAAATGATCAGGACGATACCTGGGATGAGCCTGACTCGATCACTAGCGTTTCCAAGACCCTGGGAAAACCTCCTTTTGTCAGCCGGCTAAATAGATTGAATGAGCAAATATCTTATCTAGACAAGTCGCAACCACCCAAACGATTATCCAACCCATACTTGATCTGTGATCAATGTGGCGGTCCGCATGAAGTGGAGGAATGCGAGGGGAATACCACCACCGAACAAGCATGTCTGTCCAGCCACGACATCCTTGATGATCCCTCCCTCTTAACTTTCTATCAAAACAACGATTTTACCCCTTGGGGGAATCTCGTGAGAAGTGAGGAAGGAGGAGAACACCCTGACTACAAGATCAGGAGCACTTTTGAGGATGATCTTGGGCGTTTCACACTTGAAAAGGATCTGCAACTAAAAGGTCTCGACAACCTATTCACAAGCCAACAAAATGACACGAGGGCCAGATTCGCGGAACTCGACGCCATTCTTGATGGCCTCGGCAAACCTCCAACAGATCAAAGAGACCCTTTACTCGCTATTACCACGCGTGCTGGCACAACTACTAAAGATCCACCTTACCCAATCCAGCACTCTAATGTCACAGAACCCGACACACCTCATGAGGAGGAGGGCAATGTGAACAATGAAACCCCTGAGCAAACCCCTCCGGTGACCTCCTCTCCACCTACCCAACGAAACAACCTATTAAAGTCCCATATCCATCCCTCCTCAAGAATCAAAAGCCTGAGAATGATAATAAGAGGTTCTTGTCATATTTAAAGGACTCGGTTGTCACCATACCTCTTCTTGATGCATGTTACCATATGCCCAAATATAGTACATACTTCAAGAAGCTGCTTACCAATAGAAAAAAGCTCGAAGGTCTTGTGACCCTAGGTGAAGAATGTTCTGTGGTGACTCAACGAGGACTACCAAATAAAGTGGACGATCCAGGTAGTTTCACCTTGCCCTGTTCCATAGGATCTCTATCGGTCAAGAATGCTTTAGCCGACTTAGGGGCAAGTATCAATCTTATGCCGCATTCCATGTTCCTCAAATTAGGGTATTCAGGCTTGAAACCAACCCGTATGAACATCCAACTAGCCGATAGATCGGTCAAATACCCTTTAGGAATATGTGAGAATGTGCTTGTTAAGGTAGGAAAGTTCAAATTCCAGTCGACTTCGTCATCCTAGAAATGGAAGAAGACGACCTGGTTCCCATCATCTTGGGAAGACCATTCCTTGCAACTGCCCGTGCTGTTATTGATGTTCATGACGGCAAACTAACCTTACGAGTAGGGGACGACAGCTTAACCTTTGACATCAAGGACACAATGAATCTTTCTCTCGAAGCAGCTAACCGGCTATATTTCATCGGGGAAGTCGATGAGCTATCCGATGTGATCGACAATTGTATAGATGAGCAGGTGGAAGCTGGTTGGTTGAGAGATGAAGCTTTCTTGCCTATCTTAGAGAAAGAGAAGACTATAGATGTTAACGCAGTCTCTTTCTATCCCAGGCCAGAAGTCGAACAGCTTGAGCTTATATTTCCAAATCCCTATCGCCCCTGAGGACCAAGAGAAGATGGTATGTGTTATTTTACACATACCTTTATACCTAATTTACGGACCAAAACGACCAAAAACCCGACCATATAATGCCAAATATATGTGTTTTTGCGTTTGTGATTGTGCAGGTACGGGTATTGTGATAAATGGACGAAAATCAAGTCAAATCCGACAAAAACGAGCATGAGATTTAGAACGAGTGTCGAAAGCCGAAGCTAGGAAGCAGTTTTTCAAGCATTTGATCCTTAATGAGCTCAAAACGACAACAATGGTCCTCAAAGATTCTCAAATAGTCAAGATTAATCCTTGGTAATAATTTACACTATTGGTCCCTGAATTTCAAAAAGTTATCAAATTTGGTCCTTGTGAAATTTTCTAAAACCTTAGTCCTAATTCACTAATCAAATCTGGTCCATATTAAATCTATTACTACAAATCCATAAGAGCCCAAACAATAAATAAACCCAACACCATTTTCTATCCTAACCAATCTTTGGCCCAAACCCCTTAGCTTAATAAAACCCGGCCCAATGTTTACCCTTGTCAAACCCACTAATAACACCCGGTCAATGATATGTGTCATTTTACACATATCTTTTCTTCCATTTTTCGAACCAAAATGATCAAAAACACTTCAAAATGATCAAATAACATCACAAATATCCTTGGAGTGTGTTTTTGTGTATTTCAGGTACAAAGGATTGAAAACAGACGAAAAACGAGCAAACTATGCAGAATTGTCAAAATCAGTCCCTAAACTTTCAAGAAATGTCAGAAATGGTCCCTGGAAAGATTTTATGAAGAAAACGTCAACAAAAGTCCACCATGAATCCACAAATGACATTTTTTTGGTCCTTGGATTGCATTTTCAATGATTGGCAGATCTAGTCCCTCAAGTTTCAAATTTGGCAAAAGTGACCCCCGGGAATTATACATTGATGAAAAGTGACAAATAACCTCAGGAAATGAAGATTTGGCATAATTGATCCTTGAATGAAGATTGGAGAAATGGCAGTTTAGGTCCCTCAAGAAATTCAGTTTGTACACTTTAGGTCCTTGGGCCTAAATCCTACATTACTACTAAACTAATAAACCTAAACCCCAAAACAAATCAACCCACTTAAACCTCACCGGGCCCATCACCACCCAAGGCCCAATCCCAAATGAATAAACCCACACACCCCGTGTTTTCTTTTATAACC
Source organism: Artemisia annua (assembly GCA_014162995.1). Lineage (NCBI taxonomy): Eukaryota > Viridiplantae > Streptophyta > Magnoliopsida > Asterales > Asteraceae > Artemisia > Artemisia annua. Next base: position 47,475 of record LBNU01006220.1, on the reverse strand, counting down.
CAAGTCAAAACACCTCCCAGAGTCAAACGACTCACCCTCTTCATCCCCTTTCCTGATTTTACCCGCCATTCAAACCAACCCTCCGTTACCTTTTCCTACTATACTCCACCTCCACCCTCAAAAGCATTCATCTTCACCTCTCCCCATATCTCCTCCTCCAAGAAGTCACAAGATACCACCTAACCCCATTGCCACGTTGGACATCCACACAACCTGTTTTGGCGCCAAAACTGAAATCAAAGGCTAGGATGGACCAAATTTTAATCCAATGGTTGGGATTTGATCAAGAGGTCACATGGAGGCTTTTTTGGCCATTTTGTCTCACAAAACAAGCACAAGCAAGAGTGAAGGACCCCATTCGACTAGTAGTATAAATATAGGACCATTGTAGCATTCCATGGCATCCAATTTCCTTGTATTTTTCTTCACTTATGTTTAGTTTTAAATTGTAATCCTGTTACTTCATTTTAATTTCAGTAATATTTAGTTTTCAAGAAATTTCAAATTCCACTCAACTTTCTCATTTCTTGCAAATCTTTGGTATTCACTTTATTTGTACTCCAAATCAGTCTCAGAAGCTTTCATAAGTCATTTAAAAACTAGTTGAAGTCTTGAATCCAGAAAACTAACAGAAAAAGAAAATACAAAAAAAAAATTGAAAGAAAAAAAAATGGTGAATCAAGTGTTGAAGGAAGAAGGCTCAGCTTGGATGGAATATGGTTTAGTGCTCATGGGAGCAGTAGGATGGTAGTTTTTGATCTGGTTCTCACTTGTTCAGTTGCTTTGATTTCCTTGTAAGCTATTTGTTCATCATTTTTCCATAATATGAGTTGAGTAGCCATAGTTGTTTATTGTTGTTAATTCTTGCTTAATCATGTTCATATAAGCTCAGTAGAAGCCTATCTTTTAGTTTCATGTATTAGCTTAATCATTTACCTCATGAAGTTTTCATATCTGTTACATATAAGGGTGTTTGGATCAAGATATTTGAGTAAGTATTTGATGTTGTTTCTGGGTAAAAACTACCTAGATACTGTACTTAAGCACAACACAGTCCAGTTCAATCTCACCCTTGTTAGTTTTTGAGCTAAAAGTCAAAATTAGCTCATGATCTAATTTCTATCTTCATTACTTTGAAACTGTTCCTGAATCCTTGTTCATTTGTTCCAATTAATGTTTGTGTTTGTGAAATGGATGGTCAATAAGGTTAATTATGCACCTAGGGATAGATTTAGGCTTTTGAAATTGGAGTTAGTCAAAGTATGGGTGTAATGAAAAAGTCAGCATGTAATGCTTGACTGCAGTCTCACTATGTTTTTCTTTGCTGAACTTGGACTAAATTAGACTAGCAATTGACACTTTGTGATAGGGCATTTGGTGTTTCTAGATTCTCTTCTTGGTGATCTTGATTTTGCCCCCCTTAGGTTCCATCTTTATAGCTTATTGACTGCTTATTTTAGCCTCTCTTTAGGCCTATTTTAAGACTGTTGCTGTTTGTTCTTGATGTACTTGTATTTGCATTGTTCTTTTTCTTGTTTATCTTATTGATTTTTATTGATTTTGATGATTATCATTACTGTTTGTTGTTGTTTTTGTTGTCGTTGATATGATTGCATAAGCTTCTGTGAGCTTAGTAGCTTATTCATGACCTTTGGCTTATTGGTGTTGTGGTTTGGAATTTTCACAAGAAAACTAGCACTTGAGCAAATCCTTGAATTTGTATGATTTTGGATATGGAATGAAAACTAGTGTTAGATTTGTTTGTTAAATTCTGTTTTTCAAAAGTTTGTATTAGTTTGCGTTTGTGAAAGAAAGACAAAAAGAAAAAAATTAAATAAATAAATAAATTGTAAAAACTGACATGGGTGGGATTCGAACCCAACCAATTCAGTTCACGACACAACCATCACACACTTAACCATTCGCCCTAGGGACTTTTCTTGTTCATACTTCCCTTAATTTTTTATTTATCCACTTTATTTCCCTTTTGCTTATTTTAGCTAGTAGCTTATTTTCTGCTTATTTTGCATTGTGTCCCCATTTTTTATATTTTTCATAAGTTAGTTTTAACTAGTAGTATTTGTTAAAAAAAATCTCAGATTTATTTCATTAGTTTTAGTATTTATTTTGATTTAATTAGTTATAAATTGTTTTTAGTTCATATTAATTAGGATTTTTATTAAATAATTAATTTTCTTTTTTCCAAAATTTTATTTTGTCATTTAGTACGTAAGAAAATTGTTTTTATGCCCGTAGGCCTTTCGTAGCTTAAATTTCACGTTTTATCTTGCGCGTTGACGTTTATTTAGAATAATCGTTACGTTACTTGTTTAAATTGTGTTTTAGGATTCCCGATGCCTAATTTTGATTCCCGTAGTGATTTAGGATTCCCCTAGTATTCCATTGTTCATTTTCCCATTTAGGTTATTTAATTTTCATCCTCGTTCGTTAATTTTCCATTTTCGTTAATTTAACGTACCATACAACCAAACAATCTTTCACAACCAAACATACAAGTATTTAATCTCGATCTTTCACGAAACTTTCCATTCACACCTCGTTGGGGTACGACTCGGGAAATCACTTCCCGGTCTCACAAATATCACATTGCACGAGTTTACGAGGTAATCTTTTTCCTAAAAGGTTTACTTGTATTTCTCCACGTCTTGTTGTCACTCACGATAACTTTGACTCCACTTTGTTGATATTTTTGTGTACTTGTTGTTTTGCACACTAAAACACAACGAATCAGTCAACACATTAAATACAAGTCAAAACAATAATAAAATAAATCATCACGCGCCTTTTTTCAACCCCAATTCCCAAATTAACCCAGCCTCTAAGAACCCTAATTACCGTTACCTAAAATTACCCTATTCCACCTCAAATTAACCTTCATTAAGGGTACGTTTGTCAAATCCCCATACCCCTGACACACTTGACACGAATAGAATTACACGTGGCAGAAGATCATTGGAGTGGACGCGTCATTTGGAGGAATCCAGGCTTCTGATTGGTCATTGATTGTCAGAAGGGATCAAAAGGAATATTCTAATGATGATGCTTGTCTCTAGGACCTTCTGAAGCTCTCCTCTCATCAGCTATATAAAAGCCTTCATACCCACGAATTGGAGACTGTTAGTTTAGCTAGGTGTAGGAGTAGGTGTAGCTTAATAGAGTTTAGTGTAATGCTGGTTTTCTAGTTGTATTTTCAGCTTTAATTGTACTCACTCCAATGTTTCTAATAAAATTTGGTTTTCATTAAATTTCTAGCAGTTTAATTTTCCGCATCTGTTCTAAAGCTTGTATTCACTTTTCTCATAAGTTCATTTAAGCTTTGCCTAATAGCTTGTAGTGAGCTTTCTTCACTCAAATTCAGTTTCAACCTTTGGTCAATGAAAGTCAACGCATACAGATTCATGGTGATTATTGGTGTTTCATTTGGTAAATTTGGCCTATCCACAGTGGTAGGCTAGCTAGGAGGATCTCAGGGAGCTGAGATCTCAACTTATAAGCTTCAATTTTCTATTCCAAATCTCATAAATGAGTAGTGTAGATTAGTAGAGTTTGATTGCTATCTGTTTGTTTTAGCTTAGAATTGCTTTTATATCTGCTTGTTTTGATCACTCCTGAGATTAGTTTCTTAGCATTTGTGTTTTGGTAGTTAATATTTCATAACTGCTATGTGTTGCTTGTTTACTAATAGAATCTGCTACTTGCTAGTGTAGTTGTAATTGTTGTAGTTTAATGGTTCAATTCATTTTAGTTATACATCAGTGAGTTAGTTTGAACATTAGAGTAGATTACTTAAGCTTGAATCTGAACTATGTAGTGTAATCTGCTAGTTATGGGGGTGTTTGGATCTGTCTAAGTTTAGTTGATCTAGTTGTTATTTTGTTCCCATTCTTGCGCCAGTAGTCTTCTTTAGGTACATATAGATTAGCTATTACATAATAATAGTAGGTTCTTACAACAAAAGTCAAAATAGCTTGGCAATTCATTTCTGCCTACTTTAGTGTAAATCTGTTCACGCCTTTTTGATCATCTGATGTATTCCCTGTTTGTGATTGTTACTTTTGTGTTCAATTATGCTCAATATACATTTAGTAATAGTTGTGGTCATTTAAAATTGGTAAAAGTCAAAGTTCTTATGCAATGCTAAAGTCAAATCTGCTGCTAAGTTTTCTTGTTACCAGTTTTTTCCTTGCTGAACTAGGGTACAATTAGGGGTCAATTGCCTTCTTAGATTTAAGGCTTTTATGATTTTTAGACTCTTTGCCAGGTGTTCTCACTTTTGCCCCCACAAGTTTGTATGTTACAGCTTATTAGACTACTTATTAGCTTATGCAAAGTAGGACTTTAGAACTTGTATGCTGATTTTAGATAGGACCTGAATGTTTGTTTTGTGATTTGTAATCTGAGCTATTTTGTATTATATGAGATGTTTTGAGTGCACTTTAGTGAGTCTCATTGTTTGTATTAACTGGCTATTTCTGAATCATATCTGCTTATTGCTAGTGCTTTTTGCAAACAGCTTAATTGTTCCAATTTAATGTATCTGTGTGATTGTTGGTTTGTTCTGGATTCTTTTGAGCTTAATTGAGCACTAAACACTTTCTGTACAGCTTTTAGACAAATTGGTGGCAAGTGCTTAATAATAAGCACTTGTTCCAAACTGCTTTTTCCAAATAAGCACTTTTCAGCAGTGTTTTTCCAAAATTTTCATTTCCAGTAGCTTTAGAATAATATTTTAGATTTTCTGTAAAATTTTCATAATTTTCTGAATTCATTTACTATTTTTCTCATTTTATTTTAATTTTAAATGCTTTTTAATAAATAAAAAATCAAATAAAAATCAGAAAAAGCTTTAAAAAATCCAAAAACAGTTTATAAAATTATTTTTAGCTATTTTAGATTTTTCAAAATAAATCTTATATTTTTCACAATTATTTTACAGTTTCTTTTATTTTTAATAAATCAAAAATAGTTTTTAATTCATAGAAAATAAATAAAAAGTCAAAAAAATATTTTTCTTTTTCCTAAAATATAAGTTTTAAAAATTCCATTTGAGCTCGTAGGTTTAGTATAGCTTAGATTTCGCGTTTTAATTTGTTAAATAGACGTTAATTTTAGATCGCGTTTATGTTTTTGTCGTTTATGCTTTACATGCTTGTACCTTTAGCTTTCTTATTTGATTTCAATTGTTAATTCATATAATTCGTAGTGTAAAACCTAAAATATCAACTTTGATCACTATTCATTTCACATTCACACGATCACGAACCGTCAAATTCTATCCGACCTTCGTTGGGACAACGATCCGAGAATAAGTACTTAACTATACTCACATCAGAAGACAACGTTTACATGCCCTTATGGCACCTTCGCCTACAAGCGAATGCCCTTTGGACTGTGTAACGCCCCCGCCACTTTCCAGCGCTGCATGACAACAATCTTTCATGAATTAATGGAAGATAGCATGGAGGTCTTCATGGATGATTTCTCAGTCTTTGGGGACTCCTTTGATAGCTGTCTGGCTAACCTTGAGAAAATGCTCAAACGTTGTGAAGAGACTAACTTGGTACTAAACTAGGAAAAATGCCATTTTATGGTAAAAGAAGGGATCGTGCTAGGGCAAAAAATTTCAGGAAACGGAATTGAGGTAGACCGGGCAAAAATCGAAGGTATATCCAAACTTCCCTATCCAACCACCGTCAAAGCAATCCGTAGCTTCTTAGGTCATGCGGGCTTCTATAGGAGATTCATCAAAGATTTCTCAAAGATAGCTATACCAATGACTCAGTTGCTTGTGAAGGATGCCCCATTCGACTTCTCTCAAGAGTGCAAGGACGCGTTCGATTGATTAAAATATGATCTCACGCAAGCTCCAATTATGGTTACCCCTGATTGGAAGCTGCCCTTCGAAATCATGTGCGACGCTAGCGATTATGCTGTTGGAGCAGTGCTGGGCCAAAGGCTTAACAAGCATTTCCAACCAATATACTACGCTAGTAAGACTATGAATCCTGCTCAAGAAAACTACACCACCACTGAGAAGGAACTATTAGCCGTGGTATTCGCTTTTGATAAGTTTCGCCAATATCTTGTCCTCTCTAAGACAGTTGTCTTTACGGATCATTCAGCTCTTCGATATCTTTTCACCAAACAAGTCGCTAAACCGCGATTAATTCGCTGGATCTTACTATTGCAAGAGTTCGATGTGGAGATTCGTGATAAGAAATGGGCAGAAAATCTTGCGGCCAATCATCTTTCTCGACTGGAAAACCCCAGTCTTGCTGAGGCTGACAAAAGTGAGATTCGGGAAACATTTCCCGAAGAGCAGCTCATGTTAGTAAACGATTCTGAACCATGGTATGCGGATTATGCTAACTACCTGGCGAGCAGAGTTATCCCTGAACATATGGGCAAGCACGAAAAGAAGAGGTTCTTAAATCAATTAAAGTACTACTTTTGGGACGAACCCTTCTTATTCCGAAGATGCCCGGATCAAGTAATCAGGCGTTGTGTCTCTGAGAATGAGGCTATCAAGATAATGAAATAATGTCATGCAGGTCCGTCTGGAGGACATCACGGAATAAACACTACTACGCGAAAGATCTTCGACGCGGGATTCTATTGGCCTACAGTATTTCATGATGTGAGGGTAATGATAGAAGCATGTGCCGCGTGTCAAAGAGCTGGGAACATCTCTAGGAGAGATGAAGCCCATCAGAATTATATACAAGTGTGCGAGGTTTTCGACGTTTGGGGCATCGATTTCATGGGGCCCTTTCCATCTTCAGAAGGGAATGAATATATCTTAGTGGCCATTGATTATGTTTCAAAATGGGTGGAAGCGTAAGCCCTTAGGACTAGCGATGCTAAGGTAGTTATTCATTTCTTCAAAAAGTTGTTCGCTAGGTTCGGAATTCCGAAGGCTCTTATTAGTGACAGAGGAACCCACTTTTGCAACTCGCAGATGGAAAAGGTCATGAAAAGATATGGAGTCTCTCAGCGATTCTCCACCGCTTATCATCCTCAAACCAACGGTCAAGTCGAAAATACTAATAGAGCTATAAAAATGATATTAGAGAAAACGGTCAGCCAAAATAGAAAGGATTGGTCTTTTAAGCTCGATGAAGCTTTGTGGGCATTCCAAACTGCCTATAAGACACCAATCGGGACAACCCCGTTCCGTATGGTATATGGCAAGGCATGTCACCTTCCAGTAGAACTGGAACACAAGGCATATTGGGCACTTAAGGCTTGCAATATGGATTATACGGTTGCAGGGACAAATAGATTCCTACAACTACAAGAGCTCGATGAATTGAGAATTTGAGATTAGAGGCCTATGAATCTTCCATTACATACAAAGAAAGGGCTAAAAGATGGCATGACCAACGGATTAAGAAACCCAAGGAATTCTCAGAAGGAGACAAGGTCCTACTATATAATTCCCGCTTAAGGCTATTTCCTGGAAAACTTAAATCTAGATGGTATGGACCTTTTACTGTAAGGAGCTCCTCTAAAACCGGGGCCGTTGTGTTGGTTGATGACGAGGATAGGGAATTCACTGTGAATATACAACTAGTTAAACATTATCAAGAGAGTGGTAACGAAATGATCAAAGACGAAGACATAACTTTCAATGACGAATTCACGTAATGTACGGTGACTTTGAGTCTAGCTACAAGACTCGGTAATAAAGAAAAGCGCTTCTTGGGAGGCAACCCAAGCTTTGTGTGTTTTGTTTGTTTGTTTATTTGATTTTATTTGTTTCCGTATGTATGATATTTCTTGTTATTGATTCATGATTCAAACTAACTTGTGAAAATGCTTTATTTTGTTTTTAACTTCGTCTTAACTACATATAAAGGTATTTTGCAAAAGATAAGTGTAAGGGAAATCTAAATCGGTTTATAAGAACGAATGAACATGAATCATAACAATGTAAATTAACATACATATTAGTATTTGTTTGAGTCAAATGCTTGTATCGAGTCATAATGAATTTTTGCAGGAATTCCAGGAAGTAAGCTCTAGTTTTTCCAGAATTTTTCCGGAAACTTAACATGAGAATTCTGTCAGATCATTTCTGACGGCGTCAGGTGTTACAACCTGACGGCGTCAGGCAATAATTTTCTGCAATTTTTGAAAGTTTTGTTTTTCCTCCGGAAATAAAAAGTTTTTTGTTAATTCTCTAACTTATAATCTCCAGGAATTCTGCAAAAATATTCATTCCACAAGCATTATATCCTATTATAGATTATACCGCCGATTTTATGCGAGGTTGGCCTTTATCTTTTTTTCAGGTTAACAGGTTATTTTGGACAAGAAAATGATTTATATTTCGGAAGGGAAGCTTTGAGCGTTCATCTTTCTTGGAAGAAGATCTAAACATGTTACCTCACTATCCACATCAAACGAATCAGGGGAGTATTTGATTTCATTCTTTCATCTTATTTACTTTTACTTCTTCTATTTGAACATTGGGGACAATGTTCGATTTAAGTGTAAGGGGGGTAAATGAAGGCACCTTAAAGAATAAAATTGCGCTTGATTTTTGTTTGTTTGATAGTAAATTTGTAACAAAACCGAGAGAAATATTTGTTAGGGTAATTTTAGCGCCAATTTAAAATTTTTTACAGCATTTAGAAGTGAGACTTTGGTCTTAATGAGCGTCTCATGGATAGGAAATTATATGACTAGCACAAAACCGTACCACTAAAAAAATTTTCCACCCCAAATATGTGAGGTTCACCCCTAGAATTGGTAGGAAAAGCATCCATCTTTGATGCTATGATGTGTGTACCGGTAGCGCTTAGATTCTAGAACTTGCGTTAGGACCATCTCAAATCTACAAGTGAGACTACATTCGTGTAGTTAGATCTACTACATGATAAGAGGCATTAGGATTAAACCTTTGTTTT
>LBNU01006220.1:0-38441 GCA_014162995.1 Artemisia annua | reverse complement strand
AATGATTTATATTTCGGAAGGGAAGCTTTGAGCGTTCATCTTTTTTGGAAGAAGATCTAACCATGTTACCTCACTATCCACATCAAACAAATTAGGGGAGTATTTGATTTTATTCTTTCATTTTATTTACTTTTACATCTTCTATTTGAACATTGGGGACAATGTTCGGTTTAAGTGTAAGGGGGGTAAATGAAGACACCTTAGAGAATACAATTGCGCTTGATTTTTGTTTGTTTGATAGTAAATTTGTAATAAAATCGAGAGAAATATTTGGTAGGGCAATTTTAGCGCCAATTTAAAATTTTTTACAACATTTAGAAGTGAAACCTTGGTCTTAATAAGCGTCTCATGGATAGGAAATTATATGACTAGCACAAAACCGTACCACTAAAAAATTTTCCACCCCAAATATGTGAGGTTCACCCCTAGAATTGGTAGGAAAAGCATTCATCTTTGATGCTATGATGTGAGTACCGGTAGCACTTAGATTCTAGAACTTGCGTTAGGACCATCTCAAATCCACAAGTGAGACTACATTCGTGTAGTTAAGATCTACTACATGATAAGAGTCATTAGGATTAACCCTTTGTTTTTACACCCGTGTTTTTGTTATAATTACATTGACTTCATTGGTCAAGTAATTCTCCCAAACCCTTTGCGTTGTACACATTTTTGGTACACGATACCCCTAGTACACCCCTCAGAGCCTATCTTTTCGTTTCGACCCTTGAGCATCTTACTCAAAGTGAGAATTTGTTACACCCCACTTAAATGTACACCCAAATCGCCTTAGCCGACCTTGTATGCACTCACCTTAGTGCATTATTGTGACAACATTTGTTAAACCCTTTGTTAATTATCTAATCGATTACATGGTTGCTAAGTCAAGGCATATCCTTGTACATATTGTTTTGGGACGATTGGGACTCATGGGAAAATTACTAGTGTAATGGAGTAATGGGGAAGAACAACATTATTACCCCCATATGTGCTAAATATTTTAAAAGTACTCCAAGTTCTTCAATTATCTTAATTCGAGTCATTAGAATAGTTAATTGTAAAGTTATGTAAAAATTCAAGTAAGGGGAGAACCGAGGCCCCTATGATATATTATTTTGGATGGTAGGGCAAGAGTGTATGCAACAAAAGAAAATCGAAAAATCAAGAAAAATACAAAAAAATGTGAAAAAGAAAAGTAGAAAAACATACGGACTACCATCCCATTTCTTTTATGTTTGTTTAAGTTTTTGTTATTTTGTTTTTAGCTTAAGATTGAGTCGAGTCTTGGCTTAGCAACATTGTATAGTGCATGTATTTGATCATGATAATTAACTCGCCACCATCAAAATACCCTTTATTCCAACCAAACCGTGTTTATCATATCCCTACACCTTACGTTACAACCCTTTGGAAAGCCCTCTTTGATAGTTTATCTTAGGTGCTTACGCCTAGTGGAGGAGTAATTGATCCTCTCCCAAGCCTATGGTAATCTATTTGCTATGACAGGTAGTGAGAGATAATTTCCGTTTTTATTTATGAGATATAATTCTATGACACTTGAGAGATGAGAGTATCCAAACACTATTTGTGAGGTGCTAGTGTATGATTTCCGTGCTTATTATGATTAGGGTCGAATGACTATTTGTTGTAATTACTTTTATATTTGTGTTAAATGAACCCTAACTCATATTTTGATTGGAATAAAAGCTCATTTGCTTGAGGACAAGCAAATCCCAAGTGTAAGGGTATTTGATGAGACGAAAAGTGTACTCGTTTTAAGGGGTCATTTAAACCCTAATTCGAGTAAATGTGATCAAATATTGCCCTAAATCGTTCCTTTTGTCATTTTAGGTACTTTTGAGAAGCATTCTGGAAAACATGCCAATTTGGATGTTTTTGGAGCATAAAAGTGAAGAAAACGACAAAGTCTCAAAAGAAGCTGGAAAACCTTCCTGACGGCGTCAGAGTCACAAGGTGACGCCGTCAGCCAACGTTGAAAAAAGAGTAGAATCAGATTACACTAGACGCCCTATGAAGAAAACAAGATGTTTACACCTGACGGCGTCAGGTGTTAGAGAAAGTAGGCCGTCAGGTGTAATGCTAAAGAGTGACGGCCCAGAGCACATTTACAAGTGACGGCGTCAGAAGTAAATCTAGGCCATCCGAGAACCCTAATGACGGCGAGCTGACGGCGTCAGAACCCATAACCTGACGCCGTCAGAATGTAAAATCTATATATACTTTTCTATTTTTCATTCATTAGTGTGGAACTTTTGGTACAAGTTTGGGAAAAACCCTAAAGACGAATTTGGCTGTATTTTCAAGGGTTTTTCACCCTTGAATCCTTCATGTTCAATTAAAGATAAGTCCTCACTTAAATTAATCAATATGTCTATGTGTTGGTTAATTATATCTTATGCTTGTCTTTCAATTAACATGCTAGGCTAGATTTTTCTTGTGTTTGCTTAGATCTAATGAAACCTAACTATTAATTATTGGTTGATTGGTGTGTTATTACTTTTCTTGGATGAATGTTTCATCAATGTTAGGCTTAAGAAAACTGGCTAAACTCCTATATGGTAACATGCTTGAACGTCTTAAGAAACATGTAACTAATGCGTACTAGGTTATTAAGGTAGTATTTAACGCATGAGCCACTGTTTACAATCCCTATGATTGGGTGCTTTACGCATCATCATAGGAGGAGATAAGAGCTCATAGAATTGGGGAGATATGTACGCCACCCCATGAATTTTTAAGGAATACACCCGTCATCCACGCAATTAATACATACACCAATTAACCGGTAAAAGATAGTTAGAGAGTAAGGAAATCTAAGTAAACACATTTGTCTCCATATAAGTTTTCACAACCACAATAGTTTTAGTTATTTTATTTTTAATTGTAATTGTAGTTTTTGGGTTAGTTGACTAGCAACTAATTCCGCCCACTCCTTCAAACCCGAGATTTTACTTGCTTTATTAAAAATATAAAAATACAAAAATAATCTTCCTTCACCCTTAGACCTTTTAGAGTAGTTTTTCTAACCTAACGAACACTATTCCGCTGAGAGAACGATCAATCCCCCGTACTTACCACTACACTATACTACACCGACCAGGTACACTGCCTGGTGGGATTGCAAGCTGTTAGGTCACCATTTTGTAAACACAAGTATAGTTTTGATAGAAATAAGATGAGAAATAGAGTTTGGTTGATTATATCAAATGAGAAGAATAAAAGTGCAAGAGTTTCCTTAAGATAATGAAATAACCAACAAGAGGTTTACATTGATGTCCTATTTATAGGTGAAGAGCTAGGGCAACACTCCCTTCTCTTCCCTTTTCTAATTCGTATGGGCTTGAGGCCCATTGGACGAGTAATGGACTTACACTTAAACATAACATAATTAAATAACTTAGCAACCTATTACAAATGATGAAATAACCGAGACTTGATAAAATGTAAATAAACTTAGGTTCTAACACAAGCTTCTCAAGATCCCTTGAGAGGTAAAACCTATTGCGTGGTCGCAATCCCACGTGCATCATGATCCCAGTAATAACTAACGATGGGAGAGTGCCATCAGAGGCGATTGACAAGTGGGAATACAAAGAAAAAAAGGGGCTGAGGATGCGTGTACAAATTGCACATCAGGGATAATCCAGTAACTGAAATAGTCCATGTTCCTCTACTACCTAAGACGTCAAGCAACAAAGGATGAAAATCAATGATTTTCTCTAAACTTTGTTACAACTCAGCTTGTAAGCAAGAAGCTGGAAATCCTGCTTACAGCTGAGTTCAACAAAGGCTATTTCGTGGAAGACCGGGGAATGCCACCCAATTATCTGACAAAAGGAGAAATAGTCTTTAAACGGTCCCTGAACCGAGGATCTGTGATGAAGGAGTGAATCAACCGGTTCAGTTCTGACCAATTGCTAAAATGCCAAGAATCTTTGAAAGTGGTGGAACTCAAATGGAATCAGATGACTATAGAACTTCAGCGACATCAAACGAATTGACTATGAAATTTATACTCTAAATAAAATTCTTTGACGTAAAATCAGTGTAAGAAGAAGCCTTCACGCTCACTTACACCTGATTTAAATTTAGGCTATGTATGCATACAAATCGAAGTAGAGGACTTCTCACCAACTTTAATATTATAGTCTAAATTTAGTCACTGACCTTTAGTGACATAAATAAAATCACTCACTGATACTATGTTTAAAGTATCAGTAAGTTGCTCTGATAAACTTTTAGAGACAATAACACTCTCTGATAAGTATTGGAGTCTAGTAAACTGGCTATCTTAGGATAGGGTATATTTCATCAGATCAATGAAGAAGGGCTATAGGCATACACACCATAGATCTGTATGGTATCATCTCCAAGTCAACAACAGAAAAAACATACTCATTGAGTACGAGTGATTAAAAGGTTCCAATCAAGAGAAGACAACTGCATGGAAGAACATTGGTCTAAAGGGACTCACTGAGTATTCACATATCTGAGGATAAACACCTCAGATATATTATGTAACTTCTCAGCCACAACAGTCTTGCTTTGCAAAGACAAAGTCTAAAACTGATTAAAAACTTTGTAACATGATATTGGAGTCAGCTAAAACAATGGGTAGAGAAGTAACAAACCCTGAGACCTCAAGGACTGACAAATGTCCTTAGGTCTTTGATAATGACTTGTTATCTTAAGCCATGCAGATGAACTAGTTGCATTATCAGATACACTCAGAGTATTTCTTCAACATACTTGCAAAGTGTATCCTTAGAGCTGACTGAAGTACTCAACCACGCTTAGGCGGGAGTAATTTGAGCTAAAGCAAAGTGGAAAAACCCTTGGGAAGATAAGGTTTATCGAGAGTAGGGAAAGCAACTTGCATGTACCAAAGTTGTCAGCACAATAAAGTAACCCTGGCCACACAAGTGCAGGTGTACCTTACTTCCAGTTTGCTTTTAGTTTAATTATTACTATTCTTGTAACTACTAATAGTGTATCTCCCTTTGTCTATAAAGGTTAGTAGTAGTGATAGGTAACAGATTCCACCTCTAGAACACACTTCCTCTTCTAAGTGGGATCTTCCTCTTCATAACTTGAAGAGAAGCATTTGTCATTACTAGTGATAGTATTCCACAACTATCTCTCGTAAAAGCCTTCACATTCAACCTCTAAAGTGAGACTGATATAGTCGTAATGTACAAATGGGTATTATTAATTGATCATGGTCAAGATTGTATAACCATGTCCTCATTTATAATAAACATAAGTTATTTTCATTTGCTCAAGATTTTGTTTATACAATTCATGGTGTTGCACAAATATACCGGACCAACAAATTGAAATGACATTCTACCTATGAAAGAAATAAAAGAAGAGTTGTGTTAAGAATGATTTGATTATGTTTAAACTACCTAATGGGGTGTCATAGTGGAAAACGACTAAAGAGGATGATCGCATTTACTTAGCTAATAATCCTAAGTTCAATTATCATGATCTTAAATGCAATATCTAATCACAACCTTAAGTGAGGCTTCTACAGTAGCTAAGCTTGAAACGGTATCCTCGCCCAACCTATGATTCCTAAATTGAATGAACCCGCAGAGGGAATTGATCGACTCTCAGTTCACAGTCATTAAGTCTTCCTACTAACATGCTCTAGTGTTTTACGTCAATACCTATGTGCTTGTTGGTCACTAACACCTATTACTACAACTAGACTGGCCGTAATAATAGCTTGCATTAAGGTGATGCAAGGGTTTAGGGAAGAACACCTCATATCAACAAGTTGCTACCCACTAACATGGCTCACAGCCTCACACTCCTAACTAGGTCTTCATACTAGAGGTTGACTAATGGGCATAGGTCAAGAACGACTAAGGACTGGTCATCCTATAGTCAATCATGCATACTAGGGTTCGGATGCTCACATACTACCTAGTACACAATCAACTATATTTTATATACGAAGCTAGAACCACAAGGATTAATAAGTATACTACACAAAATCAAAAGTTTATTGATGCAAGATGTGCGGAAGCGTATTTAGATAAACCTAATCCAAGGGTGATAACCAAGGTGCACATTGCAAGAATAAAACCCAAACAAGAGAATAACTCTTAAAACACAAAGTTTATTAATAATCAATGATTAAAAGATAAATGACAATGAAACCTAAGCCCCATATTTATAGGGTAGTAAAACGTGTAGAACAAGATAACCTAATTATTCTAGAACAAATAAAATAAAGAAACTAAAATAAAAAACAAGTCACGACAAAAAATAAAACCTAGTAGGGTTACTTGTCAAGTCACCAAACAAACACCAATAACCTCAATATGTTTAGTAGTAGGGTTACTTATATTTAGTACCCTTACTCCTACTACCAATACCATTACTCCTACTACCAGTAACATCATTCTATATTCATGTATTGATCACGAATCTCGTCCCTATCATTCCCTCTCACTTAAAAAGAACTCGCCCTCGAGTTCTCACTATCAAAGGCTTCATCTACCTCGAACACCTTCTCACGACGAACTTTGTCTTCAGTGGATTTGCGCTTCACATTAGCTCGAGTGCTCCACCAATGATCACCCCATAACCTCAAATGTTGGATTACGTACCTCTAATCGACGATTACAAAATCTTCAATTGCAACAAAAATATTTGCTTTGTTCCCCATTGAAAATTTTATTGGTTTCTTTGATTCTATTTTCTCGGTCAATCCAAAATCAAAATCACAACCCTTTGTACCTTTAATAACTCTAGACTCGGTAGCTTCATCATCAAGATTCTTTAAAACCCTAAAATCCTTTGTCTCATCTGGTTCTTCGATCTAGACTTCGGCTATTGGCACATGTTCTTCTTCCTCTTCGGGTGGAATCATCGCAAGTCTCTTTCCTTCCCATAAGAAAAGGTAGAGATTACGCTCTAGATCATAAAAACCTTGAACTTCTTGTCGCCATGATTTTCCCAATCGAATATGACAATCCTCCATATCATCCAAATCATAAAACACTTCACGTCTATAGGGTTTACTAATAAATATTGGAACCCAACGAACGTGTGTTTTTCTAATTAGACAAATCTCAATTGGTAAATTAAAATAATTAACCAATTTTCTTGACACCAAATTCTTTGCTCCATAATTGTCAATAATTAAAGAAAATACCTTATTATTGATCAAAACCTTTGAATGAAACAATATGATTATTGATAGTCGAATTTCCATCTTTATCTTTTCCTCCCATTTATCAAACCTCATATTGTTGAACGGGGATTGGTTGACATACGATTGTCAATAGATCCGACGAATTCTTGAACCCCCATAATTGCTACCCTCGTGATTCTTGTGGATTGATGCCCCACCTACAATCATGGAACGTAGTCTTCTAGCATAGTGTAATAGCTGTCAAGTTCATTCATGGATTTGATAAAACCATGATCCATATACTCTCCATACCATACCCCACTAACAATATGGGTTTTGATAAAATCTACACCATTCACCATCTAGGATGCTAACAAGCTCTATACATTAATTAAAGTATAACCTTCTACACCAATTACCACCAGGATACTAGGAAGCTCTGATGTCAACTGACGCAAGACGCGCGGAAGCATATTTAGATAAACTCTAATCCAAAGGTGATAACTAAGACGCACCTTGCGGGAATAAAACTCAAACAAGAGAATAACTCTTAAAACACAAAGTTTATTAATATTCAATGATCAAAAGACCTATATTTATAGGGTAGTAAAACGTGTAGAACAAGATAACCTAATTATTCTAGAACAAACAAAATAAAGAAACTAAAATAAAAGAACAAATGTCACGGCACAAAATAAATTACTTGTCAAGTCACCATACAAACACCAGTAAACCTCAATATGTTTAGTAGTAGGGTTACTTATATTTAGTACCCTTAGAGGGTGTTTCTTTTTTTTAGCTAAGGGTGTATGTGGGTCCTACTACTATATAAGCATCTTAATGGGGTGTGGTTGATAAATTAAGCCTTGTGGATATAGATGGAACAAAGAATTTTATGGGCCCCATAAAAAAATTAAATTGCATCCCTTAAGTAAGAGGAAAAAAGAAACGCCCATTACTCCTACTACCGGTACCCTTACCCTACTACAAGTAACATAATTGTATATTGGTATATTCGTGTATTAATTGTGTTATGTTTTTTTATAAGATTGCCACGTCAGCATTTTAAGTTGTCACATTGACAGTTAGAATACATACTCTAGTTTGTTGCGGAAGTTAATAAAGGGGTCTGGTGGACCTAAGGCTTTAAATACTTGTACAGTGCATGCACTGTACAAGTATTTAAAGCCTTAGATCCACCATTAGGCCCCTTTATTAAGCCTATATATGAGGCTCGAAAAGGAATATGTTTGGTGCATATATAAACCCCTTTATTAGGCCTATATATCAAGGCTCTACTGAAAATAAACTGCATGTGTTAAGAGGGTGTTTGGGAGAGGTTATGCCGTTAAAAATGCAATTAGCACACAAAAAATAGCTGGTTCAAAGTGTCATTTTAATCCACAGGTCTTGTAGCCTAGCAGTACCCAAGTGGTTGTGGGTTCAAGTTCTGGACATGTGTGATAGATTTTGTGGTTTCGTGTTTCAAAAACGAAATAGGTAAGCAGATAAGTAAATCCCAAACACCCTCTTTGTTTGGGAAGGATGGTGTAGGATATTTGTTGAAAGTGATTTTATTTTGTTTATTTTTATGTTTTATGTTGGCATTATTTAATGTTTTATTATTAATATATTATGAATTGTTTGATTAATGACATAAGGATTTGTGTTTGTTTGACTAGTTTCTTTACATTGTTGTATGTGTGCCAAAAGCTGATATATACTAGGATGCTATTTGGTTAAGAACTTTTTTTAATGGCTGAACTTAATGNATTCTAGAACAAACAAACTAAAGAAACTAAAATAAAAGAACAAATGTCACGGCACAAAATAAGTCACTTGTCAAGTCACTATACAAACACCAGTAAACCTCAATATGTTTAGTAGTAGGGTTACTTATATTTAGTACCCTTAGAGGGTTTTTTTTTTTTTTTTTTTTTTTTTTTTTTTTTTTTTTTTCTTAGCTAAGGGTGTATGTGGGTCCTACTACTATATAAGCATCTTAATGGGGTGTGGTTGATAAATTAAGCCTTGTGGATATAGAAGGAACAAGGGAATTTTATGAGCCCCATAAAAGAATAATAATATTAAATTGCATCCCTTAAGTAAGAGGAAAAAAGAAACGCCCCTTGCTCCAACTACCGGTACCCTTACCCTACTACAAGTAACATAATTGTATATTCGTATATTCGTGTATTAATTGTGTTATGTTTTTTTATAAGATTGCCACGTCAGCATTTTAAGTTTTCACATTGACAGTTAGGGTGTGTTTGTTATGTGGATTTTGTGAGGAAGGAATACATTGATTGATTAAATCAATTGTTTGGTTAATGCTTTAAAAAAAAGTTCTGGTATCATCTTAAAAAAGTCATTCCTTTCTATATACTTGACTTTTGCATGATTCCAATTGACATCCACATTTTAGCCACACATTTTTTCTTTGTCTTTTATTTTTTTTTGTCCTTTTGTTACACATAAACGATTAAATATTTTTAAATAAATATATAAATTAAATAATTATTAATTTTCTCTCTCCTACTATTCTTTCAAACCAATCCTAAATCCAAATCCGATTCTAAACCCACTTACAAACGGGCCCTTAGAATACATACTCTAGTTTGTTGTGGAAGTTATATTGAAAATAAACTGCATGTGTTAAGAGGGTGTTTGGGAGAGGTTATGCCGTTAAAAATGCAATTAGCACACAAAAAATAGCTGGTTCAAAGTGTCAATAGAATCCATTTTAATCCACAGGTCTTGTAGCCTAGCAGTGCCCAAGTGGTTGTGGGTTCAAGTTCTGGACATGTGTGATAGATTTTGTGGTTTCGTGTTTCAAAAACGAAATAGGTAAGCAGATAAGTAAATCCCAAACACCCTCTTTGTTTGGGAAGGATGGTGTAGGATATATGTTGAAAGTGATTTTATTTTGTTTATTTTTATGTTTTATGTTGGCATTATTTAATGTTTTATTATTAATATATTATGAATTGTTTGATTAATGACATAAGGATTTGTGTTTGTTTGACTAGTTTCTTTACATTGTTGTATGTGTGCCAAAAGCTGATATATACTAGGATGGTATTTGGTTAAGAACTTTTTTTAATGGCTGAACTTATTGCTTGCCCATACTGCTCACACACTCCTACTCTGCTTCTTTGACTGGTCTTTTAGTTAAATGGCCTTTATTGTGTGCAAGTCAAGGAACGTGTCGAGATGTACTTTGGTCTTGTCTAGTGTTAGGAAAATGTGAATAAGGTTGTGAAGTTTTTAAACCTGATTGCTAAAACAAAGGTTTATGTAACACATTCATTTCAATGATAAAGCCTTTGAAGGAAGCAACCAAGAATGCCATGTGCGGACCGTAGCAATACATATAAGGTGAACAAATTCCACATATGCCTCAATTTTGTGGACTCTAGTGTCATAGATTTGATTGCATTTCATTTTTGAGTGGTTCATTAATCAACGTCCATGACATACTTCCGATTAGGCGTAGATCATAAGCAAACACTAGGTGATGTTGATGCCAGTTAGTATCTCTTCTAGTTTAGAGCCTTGCAATAACCCTTAAAGCCCTTGTGATCATTGGCGTCCTTTAGTGCTTTTTCTTGGCTAAGGAAAAAGTGGGTGTGGACCATCTCTTGTATATTCTTCTAAGAAGTGTGGTTGGTGATACCGTGATGCTTATTTTTGCAGGGGAACAATACATTATATAGAAGGCAATTGATGTTAAGTACCATTTGGCTCTTCGTTTTATATGTCGTCTCTATATTTGTTAACTTACGATGTTTGGTCATATTCTTTCTATGATTAATACATATCCACATACCCTTGAGAACAAGTGTCATACTGTCATTTATGAAGTTCAGTGCAACAGATACACATATAAGGAATCTAAACAGATGTTGATATCATCTGTATGATTTAGCCTGCCAACATTGATCAACTCTATTCCCTTGATGTTATAATTTTCCCTTAAGTTTATTGTTCTATATGTAATTTTTCATATTAGGTCTCTTCAGCTAGAGGTCAAGAAGCTATAAATACTGCCATAAAAGCTGATTTAGTTGTTTTGAACACTTCTGTTGCTGGAAATTTGCTGGATGCTGATCTGAATTAATTAAGATACCCCTAAGTACCTTCAAAGGTGTTATGGTGGATCCAAGAAATGCGAGGGCATTACTGCGAATTGGATTATGTTAAGCAGATGCCGATGGTCATCAGATCAATGGTTGATTCCTATGTAACAGCTGACTATTGGAAGAACAAGACTCAAGAACGCTTAAAGTATACTTTCTCTCTGACTCTCCCTAATTACTTTTCGTAGCTAAAACAAATCTGTTGAAATTATATGCTTTTGAATAAACTGTTCAATTGTTTAATTGACATTTCTAAATTCTAAGTTGCAGGGTTAAGATGCCCAAGAGTCCAAGACGTATGTCGTTCATCTTGGCAACAGCAAAGAACTTATGGATGTTGCTGAAGATAATGCAGCAAAAAGGGTATTACGGGAACATGTTAGGGAGTCTCTTGGAGCTCATAATGAAGATATACTTTTTGCCGCAGTAAACAGTAAGTGTTTTATTTATTTATTGTTTATCTCAGTTTGGCAAAAAATGGTTATATAGTTATTTCCACTGACGGCTGGTTTTAATACTCAAAGTCTCAAACAGTATGGACATTGGGCTAACTATATAAAAAAGTGTCAAACTTTCAAAATTCAATATGAAGATGTGACCTGTAACGTATCTGTAACTCTCACTAAGTTGACCTTTTTTGACATGGCTATGAGCCTATGAGAAACCGGGAACTTTCTATCAAGGTTGAATAACTGAATATTAGTATAGCTTAGAATCTTTTAAACGTTTGGGGTATTTATTTGGGGTAAATGATGTTGGTTGCCAGCCATTGAAATTGGACTATCAGCATTTCTTCTAAGATAGGATACTCCTATGTTCTGCAAATCCTAATTATGATTTTTTAGAGGGGTATACTTATGGTAGTCTTCAAGCTAATCTCAACCATGATATTAATTTGCAGGTGGTTCAAGAGGTAAGGGTCAAGATCTGTTTCTTGTTCATTTTGTGAGAGCCTACAGCTGATTCAAGAAGAGATGCTACAAGTGCCAGCAATATATGCAATTATTGTTGTCAGTGATATGATTATGTAGACCAAGTATGAAACAAAACTAAGCATTGATGTGGCACAAAAGCAAATCCAACATCGGGTTCATTTTGTGAATAAAACTCTAACCGTAACTCCATATTTAGCAGCAATTGATGTTCTATTCCAGAATTCTTAGGTTCGTAGCTTAAACATGATTTTGTTAAGCAAAAAGTTTTTGGTGATTACATTAACTATGTGTATTAGAGGCTTTTTTTGTGTCTGTTTTCCCTATTGATCTTTACCTGATTTTTAATTAACTATGTGCATAGACGGAACTTGAACATTTTTTTTGGAGGGGCCGAATTTATTTTGAGGTGGCCGAATCGGAGATTTATTTGTAACCACAACTAAATTACCCCTAAAACCTATAATTTTTACACTAGGTGCCGCAAAGTTCCGGCCCCTTAATAGTTCCGTCCATGACTATGTGTAGGGTCGCAGAGAGTGCTTTGGGAGGATACCGAGTGTAGCCATGGCCTTCCAGCTTCCTACAGTGGTAAATATTGTTGCTCTCCTGCTTATGGGTAACTAGATTTTTGCTTAAAATTGAAATGGGTCATTAATTATGAGTGGCTTGATCCATGTATATTTTATCTGTAACTTATCAAATGGGTAAAATATATAATGTAGCTATAAAGGGAATGGGTTGAAGTTCGCCTCAAGTTTATCGTTTATGCATACGCCCTAAAAAATTGCTGCTGGTTATCTTGATTATTCTCTCGATATAAATGGAAGGGAACATCAACGGGAGGCACTGCAGAAATTGTAGTGAATGGATCAATAGGTTTCCTGCATCTGCTGGAAAAGAAGGGATGACTCCTCATGCCAAAAACATGGTGAAACTTGCGACACACGTCGAGAGAAGACTAACAATGGGAAAGAGAAGGTATGAGAGGGTTAAGGAAGAACATCATATGGCTGATAGAATTGTTGGTGAGGTACTGCACAAGACAAAGGTACACCATTAAAATTTTAAGCTGTGCATCATTTGCAGAGGTAGAATTTATGTATAATGGACATGATAATTAAAGCATTGGTTGGGTCTAGAGAGTAATATTATACCGTGATTCTGTCGTTGGTAGAACTGTTTTACAGATTTCAAGATTCTTTACTTGTTAAATGATTTTGGCTTTCTCTGAGGTTGATCTTTGCACCTAAACTGTAAAAAAAATTATAGGTTTCTTTTCTTATTTAGTTACAATGTAGATTAGATGTGACACGAGAAGGAAAACTTATCAAAGATGTGTTTAGAACTTCAAGAAACTCATATCTCGAAGAAATATTATAATTTTTGGAGATCTGTGGTCGGTGTTTAGTGGTCATTGACTCATTTTCACAGGGTCCGGTCATTTTAACTAGTTCATGAAGATCTTCAATGATCAAAGCATGCCCTGCATACAAGTTATTTTTTGCCTCACTTATTATGTGCCTTTATAGGAATAACAAGGAAAAATAAAGCAATTTGTGAAATTAGTGTATAAGGAGGACTCAGGAATTTCTAGCTGATCATTCTTAACTTTGTTGTAAAACAAGAAACTAGTCTTTCTGTAATTAGGAGGACTTGGAAACCAAACTTTGGTGACCGGTTGTGGTGTGAACCGGGTTTACATAATTAGGATTCAGATTACTGATGTGATTTGACTCGGAAGATCTAAGATTGTTCTTGTCTCGCTAAGACGTCGTAGTCATTATGTCCAATTAATTGTTTTTTCTCATAGATGTTCTCTCTTATATACCAGATATAAATCTAGTAACATTTGGTACATAAGTTCTAAAACAATGTACTGAGTTTTTTTAAAGATGATAGTATTTATAGCAGGCATAACCAACTACAATGAACTGGTTTTGTCTGTATAATACACCCATCCAGCCAGAATGTTAAGTTATAGGATACATATCACAGACCAATGTTCCACAAAAACAACCAAGTTAAAGAACAAAACTATTATATCAGATTTTTTTTTTAAAAAAAAAAANAAAAAAAAAAAAAAAAAAAAAAAAAAAAAAGGAACCAAAATGAGCCAAAACCTCACAGCCTCACTATGCCTGCCATCAACATACAAGGGAACCAAACACATTATTATCCCATCTTTATTCTATTACATATGTAATACTATATACAACGTATCTAAATCAGTGGTGTTTCTGGCAGCTTCTCTTTGATCTTCTCCATCATTCCTTTCTTCTCATGCGCGCCATAACCAGTTCCACCAACACCTGCACCCGTTGTTGAGGTCGTGGTCGTATGCGTCGTTGTTTGCTGCTGATCACCATGACTGCCTGGAAGCTTCTCCTTAATCTTCTGCATCACACCCTTCTTCTTCCTTCTTCCTCCCATCCCATCATCCTCTGACTACACAAAAATCAATTCGCACATTCATAACTTTAGACTCTTCCATATCCGAACGATATTTTTTTTAAAAAAAAAAAAAGCAGTTTAAGACATTTAGACTTACAGAACTCGAGCTGCTACTTCCTGAGCGATGAAGCATACCACCCTCTGTTCCTGTTGCAGCCCCAGCTGTACTGATCCTGGTACCAGTTCCAATACCAGTACCACCAATAGGTGTAGCACTAGGTTGGTTTTGAAATCCTCCACCCACATCAAATTTATCTTCAGCACTCCCATGACCAGCCTCCTGGTGCTCGATCTGACCATAGCTAAGTCCAGTCCCAGTGCCCCCAGTGGTATGACCCGGGGCTCCATAACCAGTTCCTGTGGCTCCAGCTGCAGCATGACCCAAGATGATACCAGGTTGACCACCTGTGCCCAAGCCAGTGGCTTCACCTATTTTGGAACCCAAACTTTGGTGACCGGTTGTGGTGTGAACCGGGTTTCCGTATTCGTCAGTTTGTCGAATAGGGTTGCCGTAGGCATCTGTGTGGCGAGTTTGCTGTCCATACTGTTGGTCTCCTCCAAATTGTGCCATTTTTCTATAAGATTATTGGGAAATAGTGTTTCTGAAACACTGCAAAAGATAGTTTTGTATGATGTTGTTGTTATGGTTTTGTTTGGTGAATTTGCTAAGGTTTGTGAGGGTTTATATAGAAAAAAATTGAGATGATGCAAAGATGGTATTGGTATAGGTGGTGAAAGGGAGTTGCATGTCATGTGAGATAACTATACACGTGGTATGTATATGTTTGGTCATTCATGTAGCAGTTGCACATGTGTCCTATATGTGACTAATATTTCTTTGTGAATAAGACTTCAACCGTAGCTCCATATCTTGCATCATTCGATGTTCTAGTCCTGGATTCTCGGATTGGTAGCTTAAAAATAATGTTGTGAACAAAAAACCTTTCGGTGATTGATTGAATTCATGTTGAGTTTTATTGTGGTTTTCTCTTGAACTTTACATGACATATCAAGTATCTGTGCTTTGGGAGGATAACAATCGAAGGCATCGCCTTCCTCCGGTACATGTAAATGTTGTAGAAACAATTGCTACATGGAATGCGTGTTTTTTCTCAGTGAAATGACTTTGGTCTTTCTAAGTTTGATCTTTGCACTTAAAGTGTGTATAAATTATTGCTTTCTGTTCTTATTTGGTACACTGTGTAGTAGATATGACGCGAGAAGAAAAACTCATCAGAGATGCCCGTACAGAATGTGAAAGAATACTGATTAGTAGTAGAATTTTTGGAGAGTTGTGGTTGGTATTTACTATTAAGTGGTCATTTCTACATGGTCCCATCCTTTTAATTAGTTAATGTAGATCTATAAAGATCAGATCATCCCTAGCCTACTAGATACTTCTTATCACACATATCATGTGCTTGTGAAGAAATAATTAAGGGGAAAAAGTGATTTTTGAAGAGACCAGCAAATGAGATGGATTCAGAGTTTCAACTTTCAAGCTGTTCATAATGAATTTTGTTGTAAACAATAGACGGGGCTTTTTAAGGTCTCACTGGCTCAGATTTCTAATGTGAGTTTCACGTACTAGGAAGGTCTGACTCGGAAGACTTTCTTTCTAAGAAAGAAAACCGGTATATTTTTAGTTTTTTTAATTGCATATTCAATTCCAAAGTCAAGAAAGACTTGCAATGATATCAAAACGATTATTACATAAGAGTAAAAAGCTGAAAAAAGGTTATTGGGTGAATAGGTCTGGAAAATAATCGGCTGAAATTTGAGGATGCAAAGTAAGTTGAAAGTTATATAATAGGTTGCAGGACTTATATAGATATAGCTTTAAATATTTGAAACGATCGGTGCACTTGAGATGCTGTAAGGCAAAGATTGAGTCGAAATCACCAACTCATAATGCAGTGTAGGTAACATAAGCCAGTCTTTTTATACCAGAAGATCGGGTCAAAATCACCAAGTCCTACTACAATGAACCAGTGTATCTTGATTATTCTCTTCATATAGTTGTAGGGAACATCAGCTGGAGGCACTGCGGATAATATGGTAAATGGGTCAATAGGTTTTCTGCATCTTCTGAAAAAGAAGGGGGTGACTCCTCATGCCAGAAACATGGTGAAACTTGTGACACGTCGAAAAAAGACTAACAATGGGGAAAAGAGGGTATTATAGGGTTAAGAAACAGGTACTACACAAGACAAAGGTATACCTTTAAAGTTTAAGACGTGCATCGTTTGCAGAGGTTGAATTTCTTTATAATGGACATGATGATTATAATGCTGGTTGGGTTTTATAAAATAATTATTATATTGTGGTTCTGTTGTTGGTAAACTGCTTAAAAGATTTTCAAGATTTGTCACTTGTTAAATGAATTTGGACTTCTCTAAGGCTGATCTTTGCACCTAAACTGTAAAAAGATTATAGGTTTCTTTTCTTACTCCGTATTTAGTTACAATGTAGATTAGATGTGACACGTGATGGGAAACTTATCAGGGATGTGTTTATAACGTCAAGAAAATCATATTTCGAAGAAAGATTATAATTTTTGGAGAGTTGTGATCGGTATTTAGTGGTCACTGACTCATTTCTACAGGGTCATCTCTTTTTAACTAGTTCATGAAGATCTTCAATGATCAAATTATGCCCAGCATACAAGTTAGTTTTGCCTTGCTTAGTATGTGCCTTTATAGGAATAATAAGGAGAAAGAAATAGGCAATGTGTGAAATTAGTGTATGAGAAGGACTCGGAATTTCTAGCTGGTCATTCTTGACTTCGTTGTAAAACAAGAGATGAAGTTTTGTTGTAAAACATGAGTCTTTCTTATTTGGGACATAAGTCATAGTGAACTGGTTTTTTTATATATGTTGTCATTTAGAGCAGGTATCACTTACTACAATGAACTGGTTTTATCTGTATAGTAGTACACCCATCCCCATCCGGCCAGAATGTTATAGGCTACATGTGACAATGTTCTAAGTGAGTGGAGAATCGAGAGTTAAGAGAATTAGGATTTGGAAGGGTTCCACAAAAACAACAAATTAAGTAACAAGAAAACCTTTAATCAGAATTACACGAAAACAGAAACCAAAATAAGCCAAAGCTGCCCATGCATCAACATACCAGGGAGCCAAACACATTATTAATTATCCCATCTTTATTCTATTACATACGGAATACTATATACAACGTATCTAAATCAGTAGTGTGCTGACAGCTTGTCTTTGATCTTCTCCATCATTCCTTTCTTCTCATGCGTCTCCCTATAATAACCAGTACCAGTTCCAGTGCTAGTTCCAATACCATAACCAGTTCCACC
Source organism: Artemisia annua (assembly GCA_014162995.1). Lineage (NCBI taxonomy): Eukaryota > Viridiplantae > Streptophyta > Magnoliopsida > Asterales > Asteraceae > Artemisia > Artemisia annua. Next base: position 20,419 of record LBNU01006220.1, on the reverse strand, counting down.
CATAGGTGAAGCACTAGGTTGGTTTTGCAATCCTCCACCCATCACATCAAATTCATCACCAGTACCACCAATACGTGTAGCACCAGGTTGGTTTTGATATCCTCCACTCACATCAAATTCATCTTCAGCACTCGCACGACCACCCTCCTGGTGCTCGATCTGACCATAGCTAAGTCTAGTCCCACTGCCCCCAGTGGTATAACCTGGGTTTCCATAACCAGTTCCTGTCGCTCCAGCTCCAGCATGACCCGTTGTGGTGTAAACCGGGTTTCCGTATTCGTTAGTTTGTCGAATAGGGTTGCCATAGGTATCTGTGAGAACCTGGTTTCCGTATTCGTCAGTTTGTTGAATACGGTTGCTGTAGTTATCTCTGTGAACCTGGTTTCCGTATTCATCAGTTTGTCGAATAGGGTTGCTGTAGGTATCTCTGTGAACCTGGTTTCCGTAATCGTTAGATTGTCGAATAGGGTTGCCGTGAGCATTTGTGTGAAGCTTGTTGCCGTATTCGTCAGTTAGTCGAATAGTGTTGCCGTAGGCATCTGTGTGAACCTGGTTTCCGTATTCGTCAGTTTGTCGCATAGGGTTGCCATACTCATCAGTCTGGCGAGTTTGTCGTCCGTACTGTTGGTCTCCTCCGTATTGTGCCATTTTTCTATAAGATTATTGGGAAATAGTACAAGAAACACTGGAAAGATAGTTTTATATGATTTTGTTTGTTGAATTTGCTAAGGTTTGTGAGGGTTTATATAGAAGAAAAAATTTTAGATGATGCAACAATGGTATACGTGTGAAATGAAGTTGCATGTCATGTGAGATAACTGTACACGTGGCATGATACAGTTGGTCATCCATAGCAGTTGCACATGTGCTATATATGTCGACGGATATTTCTTGTGAACAAAACTTCAACTGTAGCTCCTATCTTGCAGTAAGTTTAAAATAATGTTAACAAAACTTTTTTGGGTGATTAATCGAATTCATGTATAGTAAGTTTTATTGTGGTTTTCTCTTGAACTTTTTTGGCATCACCTTCCTCCCGTACTTGTAATGTTGCTGTAGAAGAATGCATGATTTTTTCTCGTGAAATGACTTTGGTCTTCTCTAAGGTTGATCTTTGCACCTAAACTGTGTATAAATTATTGCTTTCGATTTGTTCTTATTTGGTACACTGTGGAGTAAATACGACACGAGAAGAAAAACTGCAGAATGTGAAAAAATAAAGATGAATATAATTTTTGGAGAGTTGTGGTTGGTATAAAGTGGTCATTTCTATATGGTCCTGTCCTTTTAACTAGTTAATGTAGATCTTCAAAGATGAGATTGTGAACCGAATAATCTTGCTTCTTATGTATTGTTTTAAAACACTAAGGACCAAATATGTTAGAAAGAATGATAGTAACTAACTTATTAGTTTCGGTTGGGATACAAACCGAAGGGTCACAATGATTGGGTCATGTCGATTCAAACCTTATATATACGTATACATTCATTCGATTTAATGGTTAGAAGAATTAGGCACTTTTACTTATTCAATAATTACTTTGCAACTCATATTATCGATCTAGTTTTGGGACAACATTTAGCATCAAGAGCAAGGGTTATACACGAAATCATTTTCTGTTTTCTGCATAACGAATACATAACGAGAAGGCCACAAGAACACGCTGAGGAAAAGAAAGAACATCCTTGTTTTTTTCAGTAAGGAACAATTTGCTTTTCTTTATCTTCCAAGGAAAAGCAAACGAGTTTGAATAAGGAGAGACATAAAGGAGATAGTGCACGATCTGTTTTGCGTAGAAGTTGCAAGCGTTCACATTAAACGATATTGGTGGGATAAAACTTTGTTTGCGACAACGAAGGGAAGGAAGAGACTCTTGGCGTATACAAGGAGACGTGGAGAACAAGAGTAGGAAGCGCGAGACACTTTCTTGTGTGTTTGCTATTAACGCGACGCTGGAACAAGAAAGGAAACACATCGTTTTGGATAGAGAACGAGTGGAAAAGCTTTGTGAAACCGGTTGAAAACAAGATACAAAGCAACATAAGACGCGGGAATTAAAGCGCAAGGTACGTTGTTGTGGAGATAGAAAGCGTATACGTGGAACAAATAAAAAAGGAGTACTCAAGGAATTGGTGTGGAAGAGTATCGGGACGACACAAAAACAACAACAACGAGAGCAGAAACAAAGAGGGATTTGTTTCGGTGGAACAGAATCAGAAACATAGTTTTTTTTTTATTTGGTGTGGTGACCAAGGCGTGGTACCAAGTTTTTTGTGTGTAGGAAGGTTTTGTATTTCAAAGTAAAGAAGAAAAGAAACACGACGAGTAGAATACGTTGTGGAGACCGAGAATAAAACAACACACAAGGGGAAATTTGACAACGTGTAGTGTGGTATAAAGAAAAGTAGCAAGGAGTTTTGTTTTGGATGTCGAATACATAAAATTCGATAGCAACAACAAGAACAAAACCAGGAGGCCGTGACTTTTATTTGTGGTTCAAGAAAGAATTCGAAGAAGAAAAACAACAAAGGAAGGAGGCTGTATTGTTTAGGCTCGTTGGAAGGAAAAAACAAATTCGACAAAAAAAAAAGGGAACCGTGGTAAAGTTTGGTTCGAGAAAAAGAAAAACAAATTCGACAAGGCAACAAAAGAATTCGAAAGTTTTTGATTGTGGGTTGAAGTAGAACTAGAAAGAAAAGGACAACGAGACAAGAAGAAACAAAAGGAACGACATGGGAATAACAACAAACGTTGGTGAACGAATATCACTAACGATACAAGGGAATACATCTTGTATTCATAACAAATATCGAGGTCACAAGTTACATTTTTTTCTGGATTTCAATTAATATTAGAATAGTATAGATTTATTAGTTTGTACTATTAGGAAATCTCGAAAACTATTATTGATCCCGTATTACTAGAATTCCCGGAAACTAAATATATTCCCATATTAAGAAATACCATACTAGAAAAAATAATTCCATAAGCACTAGAAGGTGAAGATAATAAACACCTATAAGATGGCTGGCATTGATACAACAAACAACAACAACATATCAAACACTGTGAAACCCATAACACCTATTGCACAATACCAATGCTCTAAGTTGAAAACCACAAATTACACAGTTTGGGCTATACAAATTAAGGTTATACTAGATGCACATGGTTTGTGGGAAACGATAGAACCTAAGGAAAACACACAAGTAGATGATAAGAAGCACAAGGCAACGATGGCCTTGTTATATCAAGCGTTGACCGAGGATGTGATTTTACAAGTAGCAAGTTGTAAGACGGCTAAGGAATTATGGGAATCATTAAAGAAAAGACATGTTGGAGAAGAAAGAGTGCAGCAAGCACGGTTACAATCATTGATGATTGGGTTTAACTCACTTCAAATGAAGGAAGATGAGACGGTGGATGCATTTGCGGATAAGCTAAATGGCTATGTCACTAAGGCAAAAGAACTAGGGAAAACATTGGATGAATCACTCTTAGTTAGAAAACTATTAGACTCCACACCCGATAGATTCATTCAGATAGTAGCATCCATAGAACAAACAAGTGATCTAGACGACATAACCCTATATGAGATCACTGGAAAACTCAAGGCGTTTAAGGAAAGGATAAAACTCCGGAAGGGAGGACAAGTTGAAAGCCAGGAGAACTTACTATTCGCACATGGCGAACACTCGGGAAAAGGAAAGCGATTTAACAAACGCGGAGGTAGATCAAATTATTCACGAGAAAACTGGCGGAATAATAAAAACAGAAATAACTCATAAGGAGGAAACTCAAATCATAAAGGAAATTTAAATAGGAATACAAGTGAGAGGGATTTGAGTAAAATAAAATGTTTCAAGTGTAACAAGTTTGGACATTTTAGGAAAGATTGTAGAGGAACATCGACAACTCAGGAACAATCAAACCTTATCTTAGAAGACGATGAACCATCACTATTAATGACTACGCACGAAACCGAACACGAGGAAGTGTTGTTGAATGAAGGCCAAATTCAACCAGGGAAATATGCTTCAACGGATGCAAGCATATGGTATTTAGATAATGGTGTAAGTAACCATATGACGGGAACTAAGAGTCATTATAAGGATATAGATGAAAGCGTAACAGGTCGAGTACGTTTTGGAGATGGATCGTATGTACAGATAAAGGGAAAAGGCTCTATATTGTTAGGTTGTAGAAACCAAGAACAGAAGGTAGTATCGGATGTATACTATATACCAAACCTCAAGAGCAACATACTAAGTCTAGGACAACTCACGGAGATAGGTTGTAAGGTCATAATGGACGGAAGTAAACTGACTTTGTATGATAAGAGCAGAAAGTTGTTGATGAAGGTAGAACGATCTAAGAATCGACTTTACATTATTAGACTACAAATAGATACACACCTATATGTCTCTTAGCAAATGTAGATAACCAAGCATGGTTATGGCATGCTAGATTAGGTCATCTGAACTTTGATGATATCAACAAAATGACTAGGAAGGGTCTAGTGGAAGGAATACCAAGAATAAATCATGTCGGACAGATTTGTGATGCATGTTTATTAGGAAAACACAGTAGAACACCATTTCCAAACCAAGCTAAATTCAGATAAAAAAAAAACCCGTTGGACTTAATATATGGAGACCTCTGTGGTCCTATAAGTCCAATAACACACTCAGGCAAGAAACTCATATGAGTAAATTAGTTAAATGAACTCTTTATAGAAGCACTTTACAGATATAAACCTCGCACATAAAATTATCCAAAATAAACTTTTTACATATTATCCGTTAGATGTATTACTAAATTAGTTTGTAACCATTAGATCTAGCAGACGTGTATAAAAGGAATACTGGGGGAAAGATAGGCGAGCCCTATCAATATTCAGAAAGATAGGCGAGGAGTAGGCGAATGATGGGCGAGGTGGGTGTTTACGCGAGGCCTAGGCGATGTGTAGGCGAGGTGAGGGTGTCTTGGGCGAGGAGTTAAGCGAGATGGTTAATTCGAGTTGAATCTTGGGCGAGGTGAAGGTGTCTTGGGCGTGAATGTGGGCGAGTTAATCTTGGAGGATCTGGGCGAGTGGAATTGACTTTGGGCGAGGATGTCTGGGCGAGGTGGAATTGTGCTGCATGAAAAAATTTATTCACGCTATGTCTTTCTCAAGATGTACGATAAAGAAGTAGGATTAACGGTCGGTCCCAATTTTGAATTTTGAATAATACAAACATAACAGGTGGCATACTACAAATAACATTTGGTCTACAACATTTTATTATTTTACTAGTAGCTTCAAAAGAGAACATTGTTTTAGTATTAAAATAGGTAGGCACAAGTGTCACATATTTGTTTGTTGCACATGATTCATTTATTTGTCGTGTCCTCGACTTAACCATAATTGATACAAGCACATTTGCTAGTGTACATTGATTCATTTAATAATCATTTTCATATTGATATCTTAATGGTGTGAAGGATCCAGTTAATACCGTGAATTTGTACTCGCCTTTGACCTCGCCCTTCACCTCGCCCTTGTGTAATGTACTCAAATGAGTTGATTGCGACATATATTAGTCATTTTCGTAAAACATGAAAAAAAAAGGTTCGTTCTTGTAAAACTAGTCACTATAACGTTCATTCTGGTAATTGGTTTAACTCATATTCTTGTTAGTAGATGATTGTACACGTTTTATGTGGGCTTACTTTCTGACGTCGAAAGATCAAGCATTTAGTACATTCAAGGAATTTAGACAATAAGATAGAAACGGAAATGAGAATGAAAGTGAGGATGCTATATAAGAACAGATAGAGGAGGTGAATTTACATCTAATGAATTCACCAGTTACTGTAAAGAGAATGGAATAGCACGACAGTTGACAGCACCTTACTCACCACAGCAGAATGGAGTAGTGGAGAGAAGAAATAGGACAGTGTTATCAACTACTAGGAGTATGATGAAAGCCATGAAGTTACCCTTAACTTTTTGGGCGGAAGCAGTGAAACATGCCATTTACATACTCAACAGGGTACATACAAGAGCCCTGGTAGATAAAACTCCATATGAGGCACTCTACAACACAAAACCGAACCTGGAAAACCTAAGAATATTCGGATGCACAGCTTATGCAAAGATAACAATACCTCACGTAAAGAAGCTGGATGATAGAAGCATACCAGTGATTTACTTAGGAGTAGAGGAAGGATCAAAGGCATGTAGATTATATGATCCAATAACAAAAAAGAAACACGTCAGTAGGGATGTTAAGTTTATGGAAACGAAACCGTGGGATTGGAACAAAGATGATGAAGATACGAGTACACAAGACACATTTTGGGCTAGTTTTGTGGTAGAAAGAGTTGACAATGAAAATGCTACACCAGTCAACACAGATATCAATGATAACATTGATAATACGTATCAGGAACCGGATACAATACCAGATCCAGTTACACCAATTACACCACCAACATATACTTACCACCCTGACTTAGAAGACGAAGAAGAAGAGGCTACTATAAGCTCACTAGAAAGCTCAGATCAGAGATTTGATGATACATCGGTACGAGGCTTAAAGGGGTTATCAGACATCTACAAAGATTCACGTATAGTGGAAACACCTAGTTTATTTTTCACAGAAGAAGAACCTCGTAACTACAAGGAAGCATCAGCAGACAAGAAATGGATTGAGGCCATGGAGATTGAATTGGATTCAATCAACAAGAATAAAACGTGGACTCTTACTACATTGCCAAAAAATCAAAAGTCAATCGGACTTAAATGGGTTTTCAAAACCAAAAGGGATGCACAGGGAAAGATCATCAGATACGAGGCACGATTAGTAGCAAAAGGATATGCACAAGAACAAGGAATAGACTTCGATGAAGTATTTGCACCAGTTGCTAGGATAGAGACAGTTCGGTTAATATTAGCATTAGCAACATATCATGGTTGGCAAGTACATCACTTGGATGTAAAATCAACATTTTTACATGGAGATTTGAAGGAAGAAGTCTGCGTTACACAACCTGAAGGGTTTGTACAAACTCTAGAATTATTAGATTTTAAGAAATGTAATCTTGAACAAGCAGTTTATACGAAGAGAAACAAGAAATCTACAATTATAGTTGGAGTTTATGTAGATGATTTGATAATCACGGGCACTCCAAGGAAGGAACTAGAATTATTTAAATCCCAGATGGAAGAAAAGTTTGAAATGAGCGACTTAGGATTGTTAGCTTATTACCTTGGGATATAAGTTACACAGACAGGAGGAGATATTACAATCAATCAAACATGTTATATTAACAAGATCTTGAAGGAAACAAGTATGACGAATAGTAATGATACGAAGATACCAATGGATCCCGGTACTAAGTTGGTCAAGGCGGAAGATGGAAACTCAGTTGACGCAACTTACTACAGAAGCTTAATTGGAAGTCTCAGGTACTTACTGCATACAAGACCAGATCTTAGTTATTCAGTCGGACTACTCAGCAGATTCATGCAGGACCCAAAGGAACATCACCTGAAGTCGGTAAAGCAAGTAATCCGATAAATCAAAGGAAAAAATGAGCATGGCATAATTTACAAGAAAGAAGACGGCTGCAACATTACAGGTTACAGCGACAGTAGTTACGGAATCAACACTGATCAAGGAAAAGGAACAACTGGGATAGTATTTTATTTTGGAGAGTCACCCATTACCTGGTGTACTCAGAAGCAACCAACAGTGACGCTATCATCATGTGAATCAGAATTCATGGCGGCTACTGCAGCAACATGTCAAGCCTTATGGTTAAAGAGANGAAAGAAGACGGCTGCAACATTACAGGTTACAGCGACATTAGTTACGGAATCAACACTGATCAAGGAAAAGGAACAACTGGGATAGTATTTTATTTTGGAGAGTCACCCATTACCTGGTGTACTCAGAAGCAACCAACAGTGACGCTATCATCATGTGAATCAGAATTCATGGCGGCTACTGCAGCAGCATGTCAAGCCTTATGGTTAAAGAGATTACTTAGTGAATTAACTGGAAGTGAAGAAAAAAGGATAACGTTGAAGGTGGATAACGTTTCAACAATAGCACTCGTCAAGAACCCAGTTTTTCATGGAAGAAGTAAGCACATCGACATTCACTATCATTTCATTCGGGAATATGTAGAGAATGGACATATCAATGTGGAACACGTTAGCGGAGAACTACAAAGAGCATATATACTAACAAAGGCTCTACAAAGATTGAAGTTCACATCAATGCGACAAATGTTCGAAGTTCAAGTTTTAGGAAGAAGCAACGATCAAAATTAAGGAGGAGAATGTGAACTGAATAATCTCAATCTTATGCTTCTTATGTATTGTTTTAAAACACTAAGGACCAAATATGTTAGAAAGAAAGATAGTAACTAACTTATTAGTTATTTCGGTTGGGATACAAATCGAAGGGTCACAATGGTTGGGTCATGTCAATTCAAACCTTATATATATATATGTATAATTCATTCGATTTAATGGTTAGAAGAATTACACTTTTACTTATTCAATAATTACTTTGCAACTCATATTAGGGATCTAGTTTTGGGACAACACAGATCCATCTCTAGCCTAGAAATCATGTGCTTCTGAAGAAATAACTAGGGGGAAAAAAAAGCAATTTTTGATGAGACCAGCAAATGAGATGGATTAAGAGTTTCAAGCTGTTCATAATGAATTTTGTTGTAAACAATAGACGAGGCTTTCTTTCTAAGAAAGAAAACCGGTAGATTTTCTGTTATTTTTAATGCATCTTCAATGCATAATCAAGAAAGACTTGAAATGACTTCAAAAGGATTATTACATTAGAGTAAAAAGCTGAAAAAAAAAGTTATTGGGTGAATACTGAATAGGTATGGGATATAATCAGCCGAAATTTGAGGATGCAAAGTAAGTCGAAAGTTAAATGATAGGTTGCAGGACTTAGATATAGCTTTAAATATCTGAAACGATCGGTGCATTAGAGATGCTCCAAGGCAAAGACATAAAGATTGAGTCGTAATCACCAACTCATAATGCGGTGTAGGTAACATAAGCTAGTCTTTTTTTACCAGAAGATCTGTTCAAAATCACCGAGTCCTACTACAATGGACCAGTTTTCTCATAGATGTTGTCAATTGTAGCAAGTAATAGTTTATTAACATTTTGGAAATTAACATTTGGGACACAAGATGAAACTACAATGGACTAGTTTCTTGCTTTTCAACAAAAAAAAAAAAATAAAATAAAAAAATGGACTAGTTTCTTCATAGGACAATGAATAATGTGTTAGGAGTGGACACTGGAGTACAGAACTTAGAAGCAGCTTTTATTCCACAAAATTAACACTTGCAACAATAAAACAAATAGAAAACTTTCAACAAAATTACATGAAAGTACAAACCGAAATAAAACATAAAACATCACAAATTAAGTTATGGCTTCCCATCAAACATACAAGGAAGCTACACACATTATTATATAAATCAAATCTTCATTTGTTAAATGTACCACATATATATTTCACTCAGTGATGTCCAGGCAACTTGTCCTTGATCTTATCCATCACTCCTTTCTTCTCATGTGTCGCTCCATAACCCGAACCTGTTGTTGTTGTAGTGGTATGTGTACCATGACTGCCTGGAAGCTTGTCCGTAATCTTCTCCACCATTCCTTTCTTCTGATGCTGCTGACCATAACCAGTCCCTGTACCATGATGACCACCTGTCCCCAAGCCGGCCGCTTCACCTATCTTTGATCCTAGCCCCTGGTGCTGACCAGTGGTGCCATGAGTTCCATGAGTTGCATGAGTACCACCGGTCAACCCAGTGGCTTGACCTATTTTGGAACCTATTCCCTGGTGCTGACCTGTGGTGCCATGAGTTCCATGAGTACCGCCATGAGTTCCATGAGTACCACTGGTCAACCCAGTGGCTTCACCTATTTTGGAACCTATCCCCTGGTGCTGCCCGGTGGTGGCATGAGTTCCATGGGTACCACCGGTCAATCCAGTCGCTTCACCTATCTTGGAACCCAAGCTTTGCTTTTGGTGTCCTCCTCCGTAATGTGCCATTTTTTTATAAGATCACTTGAAATAGTACAAGATACAATGCGATAGATTATAGATAGTTTGACTTTGTTGATATTTTTATGAATCTTGTGAGGTTTGATAGTGTTTATATAAAGGCCGGGAAGCTAAAGTGAGATGATGAAAGCTGAACAACGTGTTGAATTGCATGCATGTCAGATAACTATATGTCGACAGATATTTTTATTCATGTAGTAGCTCGACACGTGTACTATACGTCGACAGATATTTTTGTATGATCATCATCTAAAGTTGATAAGTCTTGAACGAATCACAAATTAGGATGAAGGGTGTCGGCGGAGAAACAAGGATGGAAAATGTCAAATTGGCTTGAGAATTTTAAAACACTGGTGCAGTTTGGCTTGGGAATTTTAAAAACTAATAATTCAAATTATGAGGAATTTTAAATTTTATGATATTTTAAATGCTGAGATTTATAATATTTCAAATTTATAGCCAAAGAATCGATCAATCCACCAAACGATCGATTGCTTCTTAGTGTGGCATGATCAAACGATCGATCGATCGACATGCAAATGGGATATGTGGGTCGTCCAAACGATCTAGATCGTCCAAGTTTTTGTGTGAGTTTGTGTATAGTTAATTAAATATAAAAGGTAATTTTGTGGGGTATGTTTATTGTAGTGTAGGTCGTCTTACTGTAGCAATCAATCGCTTGAAGATCTTCAGAGAGAGAAAGCTGACGTGACAGATAAAATGACGAGGATTGACCCTCATTAGTGTGTTTAGCCTTACTTGTTTGATTGACAAAAGATGTAGAATTTAAAATATTTTTTTGCAATTTTGTGATAAGATTTTAAATATAGAAAAGAGTAAACGATAACATACTATAACCAAAAAAATGAAACAATAGCAAAAATTTAAAAAAAAAATAATAATAAAAAAATAATAATAATAATAATAACTAAAAGATTGCACACTGTAAATGGTCAAATCAAAATTCTAAACTACTCCTTCCGTCCCAAAATATGAGTCCAGTTTGACTTTTTTAATTGAACTTTGACCTTAAATATTTTTTGTTGTATTATATAATACTTGATGCAAAATATATAGATGGATAGCGTTTTATATGTATTTTCATTTGGTATAATTTTCATCAAGTGGTATATAATACAAACAAAAATATTTAAGGTCAAAGTTCGATACAAAAAGTCAAACTGGACTTATATTTTGGCATGGATGTAGTAAAAGAAAAGAATGATCGGTTTGTTCGGTGTGCGACGTATAAGAAACAATTGTAATAGGGAAAATATAAAATAATATTTTCGTAAAAAAAAAGTCAAATAAAACATTGGCGTTTAAGGAAATTTTAAAAGTATTGTTAGGGTTTCCCCTATAGGTTAGTCCCCTCTCAAAGCCATTTTTATCATTATGTGAAAAGGAAAAGTTTTCTTCTTCTTTTTCTTCTTCTTCTTCTTCCTCGTGTTTTCTGTCTTTTAATACTTTTAATTTGTGAAGCTTTATATATATTTTTTTTCTTTTTGTATTTTCAATTGTGTAGTTTTATAATAAAAACTAAAGTATAAAAAAAATTGGATGTGTCATTAATATTATCCATTTAGTGGGAATATGTATAACTTAGGCCAATTTTAATTTTTCTCCCACCTTCCAGATATTCAAAAACCTCATTTATAAGATGTTTGAAATTACAAATGAATGTAATATTAGTCTATAAATTAAAGTATGGTGGTTGTATAATCATAGATTAAAAGTCTAGGGATTTATTTTGTACTATTACAAGGTTCGTATTTTATGAATGACCAACACTTTATGCCCTAACACATATCCTTAATAAGCGTTGTAACTTTAAAGACGATCAAAAATTATTGAAAGACATTAAGCGCAAAAATGTAAATAGATTTGTGTATTCTCTTGTCAAAGCCAGTTTATACAACGATGCACCGGCTTCTAAAACAAAGTATATGTTCCGTATTTAAATAACAGCATGTATGAAATCAACAGTTATTCACCGTAACTTATTCCATGGATGTCTTTGTAGATAGGGTGAAACACGCAGCTTATGAAATCAACACTTATGACCACATATCAGATTTTAAATGATATCAGGAAGCACTTATTTTGAGCAACCCAAAATAGCTTCTAGTGCTTAAGAAATCAGAAGTTATGACCGCAACTTACACAAAGCATATCAACACTTATGACCACACATCAGAGTTTAAAAGGTTATCACAAAACATCTATAACCACTGACTATACAAAGTGTAAAAAATCAACACGCATGACCACATATCAGACTCCAAAAGATATCAAAAAGCTTAAAGAAACACATATACACATAAAAAAAATCCACTAATGCCATGCATGCTAAAAAAATTGATAGAAAACCAGCGAGAAATAAAACACAACTTCCACCAATCCACTAATAAGATACAAACTAAAAAACTAGAGAAATACCATATGTTAATAATCAGACTTCTATCTCGAGCTTTGAACCACCGAAACCACCAAATAATAACCACTTCGTCCGATCTAACCCAACTATTTAGAGAGAGAAAGAGTGATGTAACCAGTATGTGTATATTTAGAGAGAGAGAGAGAGATGAGGGTTGCATGTATTTTAACACTATGAGTATCTGACAGTGTACAGTGTACAGTGTACACACATATGTGTTGAAGAAGACGCATATTGCTACTCACTGTATTGCCTAATTTATAACGAATACACAAAAAAACAATAACGAAAACAGCCAACAAATAACATGATAACCCAATTACAACCCAAAAATGAAAATTTCCCAATAAACTATCAAACTACACTGCCGAAATAACAAACCGACATGCCATAGAACAAACCGACGTCGTTTCATTATTTTACAACACAAAACGGCGTCGTTTGCATGCCTAATTTGATAAAAAGATAGAAACGTGTGTGGCTGAGTTTTGAATAAGGTAAATAAAGGTTGTAGATGAATGTGACTGAAATGTGACCAATAGGCCCAAAACATGACCTGCTCGGTCCTTTCCTTTTAACTACATGGTCCTTTCCTTTTAACTAGTCAATGAAGATCTTACAGAGATCTAATCAAGCCTAGCAGAAAAGAGATCTCTTACCATACTTATTATGTGCTTTTAAAGGAATAATTAGGGGGAAAACGATCTGTGAGATCATTGAATGTGGCGGATACGGAATTTCAAGCTGTTCATAATTCATTTTCGTTGTAAAATGATGGGAGGTGATTTGCACACTCAAATAAATGATTGGATACTCTAAATTAGAGTGTTTTGCCATTTATACCCTTGCAGGATAAAAATAAGAAAAGTAATGTGAGGGTATAAATGGCAAAATACTCTAATTTAGAGTGTCCCAATCATTTATGGGAGTGTGCATATGGGAGTGTGCAAATTACCTCCCTAAAACAATAGATGAGGTTTTCTAAGATTAGGTCTCAGTCTCAGATTTCTGACGTGTAACTAGGAAGAAGCTAGGTCTCACTCGGTGTCCTTTTAGTCGAAGAACCTAAAGATTTTTGACAAGAACAGAAAGATTAGGGCGAAATCACCAAGACCTACTGCAATGAACTAGCTAGGTAACCTAAGCCAGTTACCAGAAGATCGGGTCAAAGTCGTCAAGTCCTACTACAATGGACCAGTTTTTTTCCATAGATGTTAAAAGTCCCTTACATATAGGAGGTACTGGTTTAGTTACACTTTGGAAAGCAAATTTAATTCGGACACATTAAGATCCTGTAGGAGTAGTTTTTTTATAGGACGATGAATTGAAAGATGTGCCAAAGATCAACACAACACAATACAACAAAAGTAACCAAGAAAACTTCCATTAAAATTACATGAAAACACGAACCAAAACATAGAACATCACAAAGTCGATCGTGGCTTCCCAGCAAAACATACAAGGGAGCTAAACACATTATTATATATATTATATCTTTATTTGTTATATATGTACAACATATTTCACTCAGTGATGTCCAGGCAACTTCTCCTTGATCTTCTCCATCACTCCTTTCTTCTCATGTGTCTCCCCATAACCTGAACCTGTTGTTGTGGTGGTGGTATGTGTAGTCTGTTGATCACCATGACTGCCTGGAAGCTTCTCCTTAATCTTCTCCATCATTCCTTTCTTCTCATGCTCCTCACCATAACCCGTACCACCTGTTCCTGTTCCCGAACCATACCCAGTACCCGTACTACCAAAAGGCGTAGCACTAGGTTGGTCTTGATATCCTCCGGTACCACCATGACCTGGCTCAGTACCAAGCCCCTGGTGACCTGTCTGACCATAGCTAAGTCCAGTCCCAGTTCCTGTGCCCCCAGTGGTGTGACCACCTAATCCCTGGTGACCCGTTCCATAACCAGTGTCGGTGCCATGACGACCACCTGTACCCAAGCTGGTCGGTTCACCTACCTTGGAACCTAGCCCCTGGTGCTGACCAGTGGTGCCATGAGTTCCATGAGTACCACTGGACAACCCAGTGGCTTCACCAATTTTGGAACCAAGACCTTGGTGTTCTCCAGTGGTGCCATGAGTTCCATGAGTACCACTGGTAATTCCAGTGGCTTCACCTAAGCTTTGGTGTCCGGTTGTGGTGTGAACCGGGTTTCCATATTCGTCAGTTTGGCGAATAGGGTTGCCATACTCATCAGTCTGGCGAGTTTGTCGTCCGTACTGTTGGTCTCCTCCGTATTGTGCCATTTTTTTGTAAGATCACTGCGATTGTTATAGATATATAGTTTGATTTTGTTGATTTATTTTTATGAATCTTATGGAGGTTTGAGACTGTTTATATAAAGGTAAACTAAAGTGAGATGAGGAAAGCCGGAATACGTGGTGACAATAAAGTTGCATGGCATGTGAGGATAACTGTACACGTGGCATGCAACTACGTTAGGTTATTCATGTAGCAGCTCTACACGTGTATTATAAGTCGGCAGATATTTTTTGTATGATCATCATCTAAAGTTGATAAGTCTTGAACGAACCACAAAACTCTTAAGATATTATTTTTTATGAATTAACAAAAACTCATGTTTACCATATGTCGACAACTGTGTGCTATATGTCCAAATTCCTTCCGTCCCACTTTGATTGTCTCCTAACGAAAAAGTTAAAAGTTAAGATTGGTATAGTTAATAAAATACTATTATTGATACTTTTTTTACACAATAATCTCTTTTAATTTCGCTTTAACACTAAAACACCGTTTTTATTAATATTTGTTACGTATTTATTATAGTTAACATTTTAATTTGCTAAACTTTATATTTTACATTTTTTACTAAAATTAAAATAAGAAATGAAACAAATAATAAAATATGAAAAGTATAAATGTTGTTTTAAGAGATCTTAATAACCAATCTTCTATATAAATTGAAAATTGACTTGCCCACTCAAAATTTTGATTATAACATTTTATTTGTGCATAACATAGTTGCACAGTGTTTACAATGTACTTTATAAATTTGTTCGATAAATGTCTCAATTAAAATATAGTGTGGTGTATATCACCTCGTTATCCTTATTCGTATATGGATTCCAAGCCTATCATTTACATAGTAGATAAGATTTGTGGCAATAAGTCAATGCGTATACTGGGCTGTGTCGGTAAGCTTTAGTTCGTAGGTGATGACTTTGAGGCACATTTCATAAGAAATCGAAATACAAGGCTACAAAATAGAATGGCGTGCATCTGATCAAGGATCATAGATATGTCGACCAAACTTACATTAGGATTTGACTGCCCTAATTTAATTGCTTTAAAGCTTTTAGCAAAGGAGCTTGACAGACTTAAATTTACGTTTTAAATAATACTCCCCCCGTCCCAAATTTATTGTCCACTATTAACTTTTTTAGTCTTTCTTCTTTAACTTTGACTTTAAATATTTTTGTGGGTGTTATATAATAATTGATGCAAAATATATAAATGGATTGAGTTTTAAGTGTACTTTTCAATGGTATAATTTTTCATCAAGTATTATATAATAAAAAATATATATTTATGGTCAAAATTGAACCAGTCTGACTTTGAAAATTTAAACTGGACAATAATTTTGGGACGGAGGGAGTACTAGAGATCGCTACATGAAGTAAGATAAGTTTGACTCAAGCTTCGCCTAAAGTGCATGTCACAATTTATCGTGAACAAATATTTACCGGGTAAAAAAAAAATTATGGTGAACAATTGCATAGAAAGGGGCAACAACTATCATGAAAACAGAAATGTTGACTAACAAATGGATTTATTTTACATTTGTTTGCAGTTTTCAGATCTGAAAAGTCAAGATTTGCGCAACTATCACGGTACCAATTCACCATTAAAACGATTTTTTTTAATTTTTTTTCCTTTTGAGCGATCACTACAAATAAATATGGGTTTAGGTTCGACGAAATTGACCCAAAATTGCAAAGAAAGTCGACCCTAAGTAAATTAGGATCGACATCTCGTACCTATCTGGTAGACCCAAACTTTTCGTCTCAAACTTTTTTGGGTCGACACTCTCTTTGCAAAATAGGGTCGACAGTGGGGCCGCATTGTTTCAGCAAAAACCATTGACCACAAGTAGGGTCGACATGTTTATATAAACCTTGGGTCGACAATGTCTACCCTACTTTTATTTTCTTTTTTCATCTTTTAATTATAATAATAACTTAAAATTATTTTTTAATTAAGAAAAAATAGGGTCGACATTCTCTTTGCAATTTGGGTCGACAATGTCAACCTTATCTTTTTTTATATGAAAGTATTATTTGCAGTTGGAGCTTTTCACGTCACAATGATGCAAATAGGGTCGACATTGTTGACCCTAACTGTCCCAAACAAGTTTGTTTTAGTGCATTTAGGGTCGACTATGTCGACCTTATTTTTTCCTTGGCTAAAAAAAAAGTGCAGGTTTGGTCTAGTTTCCAGATTTTCCGGAAAAAATCTACAATTCGACAAATCCATAAATACGAATACCACAAATCCACAATACGATACAATAACAAATGACTAAACGTTACAATACCACAAATCCCCAATACGATAAATTACCAAATCCAACAAATCCACGTTTACAATACCAAATTACTAAACGTTACAATACCATTCAACAAATCCACGTTACAATACGATAAAATACTAAATCAACGTTTCACAAAGTTAATACAAATACTAAGATACTACATAAAAAGGCCTACTCCTCGTCATGCACCTCGACCTCCTCCTCGGCTGACTCCTCGGCCGACTCCTGGTCCCCTTCCTCATTCTCAAAATTATGAGTATTTAGATCATGTTGTGGATTCTGGCTCATGTGGGGATTCATTAGAAGGTAGTTGCCGTTAAGGTCGTTCTCTGGGATTTGAGAATTAGAACTAGATCCTGGGCACCAATTAGAGTTGACAAAGGGACGATAACAGTTGTTAAAGGTATTATCTGTGACGGGAATAGAAGTAGCAGGGGCGGGAATGGGAGTAGGGCTGACATAGGGACGTTGGAGTGGTTGACTATAGGGAATGGGAGGTTGGAGATAGTAAGCCCAATTAGGGGCGAGTGCGGGACCAGGGCCGGGCACAGGAACAGGATTAGTTTGGGGAAAGGAAGCATTAAATGGGCCACTATTTGGTCGATTATAGTGGGTAAAAAACTGACCTAGAAGTGATTGGAAGTTCCCAATACTAGAATGAGCTGCCTCAGCCCGTGCTGCAGCCGCATCAGCCATTAGCGCAGCCAAGTAAGCCCGTTGCTGCGCCTCCTCAGCTTGCTTCTTGTACAACTCTTTCTCTTGCTGCTCTTGCCTCAACAGCTGCGTGATCTGATCCCGAGTCATAACATCTGCTCCAAATGTAGGATTTGCGGACCTGCGAGAAGTTGAGCCACCACCTGGTAACTTCCTGCCCCTGCCCGACATATTTGCACGGTTGTTACTCGGAACGATTCGATTCAATATTTCTTGATTGGTTAAGACTGGGATGACGCCAGCTTTAGATTGATCTTGAAGGGCCTTCATCTCATGCTGTGAAAAAATAAAATAAAATAAAATAAAAAAGGTTAAAAACAAATAAGTTATTAAAGCAACAACAAATAAATCGGGACGGGACTCGGTATTCACAATGTTGTCCCGATTTTGCATATAAGCCCAACAAACACCTGAGCCCATAAAAGTGAGTTTCCTGAGCAGATCATTAACTGTCAACAAAATAAGCCAATGAATAACAAATCCAATGCGAGTGACCATATAACAAACCTGGGCCCATATCCAAAATTACCAAAAATTTGCAAATTGCAAATCAGTTACTGAGTACAAATTACAAATTGCAAATCATTGACCACACATGTTTCTGACTTTCTGAGCAAATTACAAATGACCAGTGACCACAAGTGAGCAAATAGCAAATCCAAAAATTACATGTTTCTGAGGCACTGAGCAACATAAGTCAAATAGCAAATAACATGTTTCTGAGCAACATAAGTCAAATACCAAATAACAATGGTATAATATAAGAGATAGCGGAAAATTTGGTGTGCCACATAGCTATACCTCTAAATCATACGAGTAACATACGATAGGACTTAACATCTGATAGGACTTGCAACTGAAAATAATGTGAGAATTGATGAGTGTGATACATTCAGTGAAAATGTCTTTGGATCTTACTTCTACCAGTACTATAGTTTTTTATTTACCTATATTTGATTATCTTTTAGATAGATGAACATTCTTGCACGTATTGTTTTATTTTATTTTGGTAAAAGGTTTTACTTTGGTGGTAAATTTTATAAATTAATTGAACATGTATGTACAAAAAGGAGTGGTAGTGAACCACTCAATAAAACCAGCCAATGCACTAACTACATGCTCCAAACCACTAAAGACATGAAACCAAGTTGTTAACCTAATAAGCGAAAGACAAAACAAGTACATGCAAATAAAGTCTCCAGTGATGTCCTACATGTTGAGTATCTTCCATGACCCTCCTAAAAATCAACGAAACAAGAATGCCACAGAACCCTTCACTTTATAATTCCCCAAACAGAAAACAGCATATCAAATGTTTATATAACCACACTTGAACTTTTGATCCAACCAACATATACCCTTTAGTATCACACCAGGAAACACTCAAATCACATGCAGACACAATCCATTCAAACTTGTACCACATTCAAACAAGTAATAACTTGATCTTAATGATGCATGTTAAGAGTTAAATTACTTACATATCTCGTCTCGTTTTCTTCGTTTGTAAATTTGCCGTTCTTTGAGTGCCCTTTCCTCCACGTTTCAATAAGATCCTCACAATACCCTCTCTTAACTTTCTATATATACAATATCAAATAAATTAATAACCAGCTATAAATAAAAAATATAAACACCTTTAAAATATCACAAAAATTATAAAGTCTTACATATTCATTTCTGCCTCGAACGAATGATTTTTTGCCTTGGTGAGTTGTTATTGTGCTTTTAGCTCGGTTCTCGGCATTCTTCACACTTCTCGCCATCCGATCTGGGTGGGACCACCAGTCGACCAGATCCTCCCAATCCTCTCGGGTTCTGTTGCGCCACACATCCGGCGGCGGCGGCCGTAACCTTGCCTCAGCGGGTGTCTCATGTGTTTTAAAATGGTTAGACTTGATCCTGCCTTTATATTTGCGCCAAAGTAGCCTCATTTGAAGTTCTAGCCCAAGCTTTACCCTTTCCCCCACCGTATATTCATTATAGCCAACCAACACTTTATCCTGCTTATTGAACCATTCCGAGAGATTGAAATAGGTCTGCAAATAAACATATGCAGTTAAATAAACAAACAATTTAAATATACCACGCATATCTAAACGGTCGATAACAATAAGAATAGAAGTAAAATAAACAATTAATACCTCAAGTGTAGGCATTATATGCGCTTTAAACGCAGGTGGAATTTCTTCCCACTCGCAAGCAAGGGGAAGTGGCCTGATTTGTTCGCCTATAAGACTACTCAAATACCCTCCATTCTTGCCTATAGGTGAGAAGGTACCTAGATCAACGGAATCAAAGCCAAGCGTCAAAGGGGTTTCCCAATTATCTTTAAACGCCCTCTTTAAGGCCCGATTTCTCGTCTCACCACGTATCATCAAACCTACAAAGATAAGTGAAAATATAAGTTTAAAAAAAATCATGTTTTATAAAATAAATAAAAAAATCACAATTTCTTACCTTGGCACTGGGCCGGCATGGGCCTTGTGGGCCGTCTGGGTGGCTCACCACCGGCATCCCCGCCATGTGATCTAGGAGCTACACACGCCATCTGTAAAATTACAAGTACAACACACAATATGTCACCGAT
>LBNU01006219.1:73997-85273 GCA_014162995.1 Artemisia annua | reverse complement strand
CGCTAACACTGATCTTTGAGTTATCTGCCTAAATCTTCCAACTTGAATCCAACTAGTAATCAACAAGGGGAAGTGGAGTAAAATCTGAAAGATATTGTAGTTTGAACGTTGCAGTGGTGTAAACAGTGTGAATAATGGTAAAAGGGTTGTCCCCTCTATGGCGGCAAACAACAAGAGCATGTGAACAAGCCTCGGGATTGAGCGCTTTTATCATTTCTGTATCAAACAAATTTCCATGCACAGTTAGGTGTATACTTAGCCGTACTTGAACTTTCTGTTTTGTCTCGGTGGTAATCTTGCACTTTGCCAGCCATTTGCAACTTTTACTTTCAAGTACTTTATACTCCCTATTATGGGGGATCAACCAAAGTGTTACAACCTTTTTTTAACGTGTTTTCTATTTTCAAATAGCATTCCAAGTCGAATTTTGTTTTCTAATTCACTCCAAACATCCATACAAACCTTTGTTGTCAACGTCATCATCCGATGCATCACCAACACCATTCATAAAATCCATAACTCCTTGAGAGTGTGATTGAGTTGCAACTTCACTCCCATCATTAGAGTAATCTCCTACGTCACTCTTTGATTCACTGTTATCCTCACTATATTGTGAGTTGCATTAATCAAATCCCAAATGTATCATTATTAGGCAATGCAAATTGTGAATTTTGGTCAGGGGTAAAACTACAAAAGAGATCAAGAAAACTAGTGATTGTGGCAACATTACATGCTCATAGATAATTTGTGTTGGTAAGAGAAAACTACAAAAGTATGAAACAAAAATGTAGTCTGAAGATGAAAAGTTTCATTAATCAAAAAGCAAACCATTGTTAGTTAGGTAGTTGATATTAATGTATAATATTGGCAAGTGATTTATAAGGATATGTTAATATTTAAAGCTTGAAAAAAAAATATGTGTAAAAGATTTTAATAGGTGAGAAGAGTATGGAGCATATATTTATTGGTTGTCATATATTAATTTCTAACACCCAACTAACCAATTTATGATTCACTCCATCACTATCTTATGAATTTATGCAACTACTCTGTACAGTAACTTAAGTACTAAATTTATGCAACTACTTCTGAATTTATGCAAATTATGATTCACTCCATTACTATCTTCATCAAACTACAACATATTTGTTTTTGTTGGTTGAATAATAGGTGGAAAAAAAATTCTCTTTATTGAAATT
Source organism: Artemisia annua (assembly GCA_014162995.1). Lineage (NCBI taxonomy): Eukaryota > Viridiplantae > Streptophyta > Magnoliopsida > Asterales > Asteraceae > Artemisia > Artemisia annua. The sequence goes on along the minus strand of LBNU01006219.1, from coordinate 84,074 downwards.
ATGGCTTTCTCGTCCCATGGACGCATGTTATGTTTCTTGTTCGTGAACTATGTATTTTGTAATTTGCTTGCCTTCTAGCTCCTTGTTAGAAGGTATCCTTATTTTTAGTTTAATACAAATAGCCCTTCAAAAAATAAATAAATAAATAAACAAATAAAGAGTACTGATTACTAAACTTCAACACCGGAACCTTGTAAGATTGCTAGGATACTACATTAAGGGAAACGAAAAGATACTTGTATATGAGTACATGTGTAACAAAAGCTTGGATGCCTTCATATTTGGTAGTATTTATAACAAATTTATATATCAGAATATTGACTTTAACGTATATGTTTTGGCATTAATCAACTTATTAACAATTGTTCTACAGCCTCTATACAGGATCAATCACCAACTATATATCTGGAGTTAGTTCGTTACACTAGGAAAGTTTTTTGTTGCACATAGTATAATTCTAAACCCGAATGAAAGCTAATATTGATAACCAAATAGCCAATTTTATTATATAATTAAAAAGCTAGTGTATATAAGCTAGTACATATAACATCTTTTTATAAGTTAAGGGTTAAGTTTGTAAAATTTATATAGTAAATAAGAGGCTTGTGATCCACAAAACTAATTAAAAAAAGACCCATATTTTGCATTAAGAATTATTCCATCCGTCCCAAATTATAAGTCCATTTTTACTTTGCACAAAGTTTAAGAAACTTCCACTAGCTATACTATTCACCAATCAAATATTTTCTTTATCCACTAAAATGCATTTTGATTGGTTAAAATAAAAAGTGGACAAGTATTTTGGGACAACCAAAACTAGAAAAGTGGACATTTAATTTGCGACGGAGGGAGTATAAAAAAAAAGAAAAAAATGTATTTTTGCAAACAAAAGTTAAAGAAGCACCATTCTAAAAAAAAAAACTCGTTCGGGCTGACAACAGATGCCGAGATAGTCACTCATNTAAAAAAAAAAAAAAAAAAAAAGAAAAGAAAGAAAAGAAAAAAAATGTATTTTTGCAAACAAAAGTTAAAGAAGCACCATTCTAAAAAAAAACTCGTTCGGGCTGACAACAGATGCCGAGATAGTCACTCATTGTAACTTGACATTGGTGCATACATCTATCAAAATGTGGAACATCTGGCTGTTAACCGACTTCAACCCACTTATCACGATGTTATTTGAATCAGGTGCTGACACGTGTCAGCTGTTGGGTAAGAGGAGTTAATGACAGTATAGTACCGTTGGATTTCAAGGACGTGATTTGCAATAATTTATTACTTGAGGGGCTTTAGTGAAAGTACATGAAACCCTAATGAGGGCCAATGCGTAAAATTGGCTTTATATAAACCCCCAATTCCCCAACCTCGCAACACATATCTTCTTCCTTTCTATTTTTGAATTTTTCAATCTCTCTATTTCTCTTTTTGTTATTAGTGTAGGAGTAGAAGTACAATAATGTAGATTTAATTTTATGCTTTTGTGTTATTGTTTTTATAAAAGTTTTTCCATTCTAATCATTTTGTTAATACTTGTCTCGCTTATTTTTTATTTTTTTTATTTTTTAGTAAAATAGTTTAGTTAATGCATTTTTAATCATAAAGATAGCTATTTGGGTTATTACATATCCCAAATCATCGAAGCTTAGGAGGATCTGCAAAAAGTTATTGTTGATAAAGTACGAACCTAGCTCGGGAATTTATCCACGTGAGATCCCCGGAGGGGGCAAAGATGCGGCAGATTATGCTATTATGTGTGAGATGTTCTTGTTTGCCATGTGGACCAAAAAACTGACATTAATCATGTTGATTTCGGGTGTTCACGATTTTACACAAGCAATGAAAACATTAATAATGTTGATTTCGGGTGACAAAGATTTAATATGCTTCAGCAGGAAAGTTGAAGCTGTTTCCATTGCTTGTGTAAAATCAACATGATTAATGTCGGTTCTTGTACCTTATGGCAAACAAGAACATCTCACACATAATAGCATGGTCTGCTCTATCTTTTCCTTCTCCAGGGATCTCACGTAGATGAATTCCCGCAGACTTGTTTTTGATTATCGTGCCTTCATTAGCATAGAAGTCATTGAATGAAACTGCGATTCATGGGAAGGCTTTGTTTAGTACTGCTCTTAAACTAAGAGCTACAGTTTCAGTGTCTTTTACTCTTGAATTTTCCAAATCCCAAAATAGGGCGATCATTTGATCGTTTTCTTCTAACATTCTAATTTTCACATATTAACTCAATTTTGTTAGGATATTGATTTCTTGAACTTGCTAATGAGCATTATGCATCGTGAGTTCGGTATTGATCACACACACACACACACACACACACACACATACATATATATATATATATATATATATATATATATATATATATATATATATATATATATATATATATATATATATATATATATATATATATATATATATATATATATATATATATATATGTTGCTTATAAAAGCGGCTTATGGTTATTTGATTTTATGCTAATGTTTCATAAGCTTAGTTTATATAGCTGCTTTTGAATATTTTCGGCTTATATAAGTTTCTTATGCTTGTGTAAGCCAAAAAAGTTAAATAAGCCACAAGTAGTAATTAATGTCTTTTTTAAAGTTTGTAATATTAATGTCAACTAAGGGTAATATGGTAAAATTGATCAAACTTTCTCATCTATTTTTAGTAGTGAACTACTAAATTGGGACACCCCAATAAGGAAACGTAGGCTATATTTGGGACGCAGGGAGTAGTTAAAAAGGTTATCTATTAGATTTACACATTTAAATACAAATATGTTTTATCATCTATTTACTTATTTTGGCTGAATGATGGATTTCCCTAAACATAGAACCGACTACGTCCCGAGCTCGGTTCGTACTTTATCGACAATACCTTTTCGCGGATCCTCCTAAGCTCCGATGATTTGGGATGTGTTGGACTTTTTTGTAGTCAAATAGCTATCTTTATGTAATAACCCGTAATTTTCAAGTCATTAATTAATCTTAAACACGAAGTATTCTATTATAAAGGTTATTTAACCATTTTCACGTGTAAAATTTTCTTTTATTTAAACGGTGCAACAACGAATGTAAGTTTATATATGTAAGTGATGAGTAAACAAGTGAATGTGGGCTGCTATTTATAGCTAATGTGGCTCAGCAACTCACGGATCACACGGTACCAAAAAAAGGGGTCCGCCCTTTACAATTTTTTGTGTCATGGTCCTCAGACATAGGATCTTCCGATTCTTCTTCATATCTTTCTAAAATATTTGTAAGATCTTACTAGTATCCTACTATGATATTTGTTTAAGATGTTTCTCGGTTAGGATGATGCATGTAGTGATGAAATAATCCATTTCCGTTTCGATTAAAATGTGTATTAACAAAGTAAACTTGTAAAATGTACTCCCTCCATCCTATATTAAATGTTCATGTTAGATGTTTATTAAGAAGTTACATGTTAAGTATGCGTTTTTACAAGTTTACTTTGTTAATACACATGAAGGCAAATTAACGAGAATAACAAAAGATTTTGGAACGTGAGCCAAAGGATAGTCAAGTATGCGTTTGCGTGGAATATAAAATATTTGCAACGTGCAAAATTTAGTGTTCACTGTTAAATCAAAGTCAACAAATTTCAAGGTTAATTTTCTCAAGCATTCATAAATGGGTCACATTATTTTTTTTGAAAGGCAACATATATAAATACACCAACCAAAAACCAAAGTACAAAAGAAGGCATCCCACCTCCCCAACAAGACATTTAGGGAGGATGAGACCCAAAGAAATAAAAAGCACCACAAAGAAAGTGCCTACAACCAAACCACAAATGACAGCAAAATAGAAAATGCTATAAACCCAAAACATGGACCAAACTACCTCATGACCCAACAGAATCAAACCAAAACCCCTGTCCTATGACCCACTAGCCATACAAAACGCCAAACCAAGAAGGAGATAGACCCTAAACTGCACCAGTAAATGCTACTAGAGTTGCTGAACTGCAGACCTTGCAACAGCGAATGACCATCGCAAATAAAGCTTGCAGCATGCACTGCAACACAAAAAAAACTTATACCAACCTTACCATAACCGAAACTTTTATGCCAATATCTGACCTACAACTTATGAAAACTAAAATTTGCAAGCCTTGATTGGGTCCGAAAACCATTCTATCCACGATGAAATAGTTTCCTTTGCTCTATTAGAAATCCAATGAAATGATACAACTTGTACCTCATCACAAATTGTCGACATATTAGAAGCTCTCTTTTCAAAAACTCTCTTATTTCTAGCGTTCCAAATCATATATAACATCACCCAACAAACCGCTTGCCAAACCGTTCTTTGTTTTTTATGAAAGTTTGGCAAGCCTTTGTGTTCAATAATATCGTGAAGCGACCCAATATTAAAAGTACCCATATTCCACCACTTAAAGATTTTACCCCAAGCCTCTATCACCCGAGAGCACCCTAAGAAGCAATGATCCACCGTTTCAATATCATTTCCACAATGTGGACAAAGAGTTGAGTTAAGATCAATACCAAGATGTTTGAGCCAAGTGTAAACCGGTACTCTTCTTTGTTGTAGACGCCAAATAAAAATACATACTTTTCTTGGGATGATCTTGCACCATTTTGTCTCTTGAGCACCATTGATAGGATTTAGGATCTTGTCATCTACCATTTCTCTAAGTCTTTTAATCGTGAAAACACCATTATCGTCATGAATCCATCTCCATGAATCTTCTTGCAACACATTCGGAACAAAAAAGTTAATTAAAACTGTCAATTCCTCAAGATCTCCTAGCCCTCTACCTCTTAATTCTCTAGCCCAATCCTACCTCCACACCCATGTACCATTTATCCACACCCTCTTATCACCAACAGTAATATCTTTATTGATTTCAAGTCTGTATAATCTAGGAAACTTTCACTAAGAACCACCCCATCCCCAATCCAATATCCAAAAGAGAGTATTATTTCCATTACCAAGTTTTTTTTCGAAAGAGCCACAAAAATTAAAACCCAATTTTTGAATATCTCTACCTGTCTTTACTATATCCCCCCACTTAGAACCTCTCAACATTGTATGGACACCATCATCCCTTTCTCCCACGGCCCAAATCCTCCACCCTGGCCCAATCCCAAAATCATAAACCTCCCCGTTTAATTTTAAACCCAGTCAAACCACGTTTTGACCACCCCTAACCTCCCAACACTTTCCCCCATTTCCAGGGTACCTCCCATCTCTCCCACATGGTTCCCCCACCTCCATAGCCACCTAAATGTTCCACCAACCCATCCTAAGCCTTAAATGCCACACCTAATCCACTCAAACTGTCACAAACGTTTATATAAAGTTTTGGCGCCAAAATCAGTTGAAGGGTGGAGATTGAGTTTCAAGCATCCAACGGCTCAGAATTGGAGTGGGAAAGGTTCAGAAGGGTCCATAAACCCTAAAGGTCCCCTATAAAGAGAAAGAGATGCACTGTGGAGAACTATCTAGTGTAATTTAGTTTAGTATAAGTCGTTTAGTAAATTTTCTCATTTCCATTGTATTTTGAAGCTTTCTAGTATTGGTTCAAGCATTCTCAGTGTATTATGAAACTTTTTCAAGCATCAATTTAAGTAATTTTATCAGCATTCAGTTTGTGCAAAATTCACTCAAAAATCTCATGTTTGTTTAAAGTTAATGTTTGGTGTTATTATGGACTGAAATAGGTCATGTAAGCTCCTAGAAAGCTTTTAATAGCTTTTAGAAACCTTAAAATTCTGTTTAGACTCTAAAAGAAAATCACCAAAAAAAATTCACATTAAATAGATAAAAATTCAAAAATCAGTTGAAGATGGTGATTCAAGCTGGAGCATGGTGAATTGTGGATGGCCATGGGTTAGTGGCTTAGTGGTAAGCCTATAGGATTGATCTTTGGTCCTTGGTTCTTGTTTCTTGGCCTGGAATCATTTGTAAGCAGTTTCATCAATTTTGGCATTCTACTGTTCATGTGCTTATAAGTGCTTAACTTTCATTGTTCTGTGCTTATTTAGTGTATGTAGTCATAATATAACTTAAAATCAATAGCTTGTTTATTAGTATTGATAGTTGTTAGGAATTTCATTTTCACTGTGAAAATTGTGATTTTGAGATTCTTGTGTTCTTGTTGTTCTTATTGATGTTTATGTGCTTATCTCAGCTTATTATATCATCATATGGTCTCATGGTTCAATCTTATGGTCTAAATCCTCTTATTGTTTTGAAAATCTAGTTTTCATAATTATTAAGGGTTGTTTGGATATGCTGTATTATCCATGTTCCAGGGTGTCTTGTTTGTTGTTCTTTGTGGGTACATGTTCATTTAGGCTATATTAGAACTTTTAAACCATAAAAACCAGTGGTCATTAGAACAAAAGTCAAAATCTCTCACAAATCCAATTTGTAAGTTAACTGTTGGATCTTTGTATCTCTAAATCATGGTGATGAGTTCTAAAGTTGTTAGGATTGCTTAATTAGGTTTCCATATAGTCTAAAACATCACATTCAGTCATTAAATCAAGATCAAAACTCACCAAAGTCAAACTTGGTGTGTTCTTCAAAAAGTCAAAAGATTTCAGAAAAAGTTTTTGAATTAACTTAGGAATTTCGTGTAGGTCTTACTGTTAGGAGTTTGGATTTGAGCTCTTGGGATATTGTTATTTGGTTGGTTAACTTGCTATATTATTTTTGGTAATTTTTAGTGAGCTTATTTAACTGCTTAAATTTGCTTCTCCATTTGGTTGTTTTTCAAGAAAGTGCCCTGTGCACAGTTTTAAGCCCATTTTCATAAGCTCATAAAAAGCGCATGTTGGGAATTGCATATTTGAAGATTACAAAACCTACAAGCAATAATAAAGAAAGAAGAAACAATAGGGACTTAATATGTAATAGTTACTTAGCTTGATTAGTAAGCTAGGGTTTAGGGTTTGTAACCTCCTTCTATTATATAAAGAGGGTAGGCGTCTAGGTTACAGATCATTCTTTCATAGCTAGTCTCTCCAATGAGAGTCTAGAAAACGCATAGAGCGTGTAGTAGTAGTTTAGTAGTAGTAGTTTATTTTATATTCAATAAAAGAAAACCTTATTAGTAATGTTGATTGTGTTCTTATTCTATATTCCGCTGTGTTTCAATCAATGTTATTCATACCCTAGTTGAGTCCAGATCTTGGATTCTACAAGTGGTATCAGAGCCTCGTGGCTCTCGATCTAAGGGTTTATAAGGTTTTCGTTGTTATGAGCAGTTCGGGTGAAGAGCAGATTTAATACAGATGAAGCAGCCGTGTAAAATGGTATCGAGGTTACTGGTTGGTTTTTCTGTGACAACAAAGGCGACATAAACAACAAAGTGATTTAATTCTTTAATTGAGGGCATCGATCGGGTCAAAAATAAAGGTATAACCTCATACTGTTTTTATTCGCTACTAAAGAATACCACTTGTAATGAATTGATTGTTGGTTATTAATGATCGGTGTGATTATATAAATCTATACCTCGTACTTATAATTGTTGTCGTGGTATGGGATAAAGATATTCTGGAATTCATATCATGTGTCGGTTTGTGGTTTGGATATTATTTTACTGGTGCAGTGATTTATACAAGATCAAAAAGCTTTCTTGTCGCTTTCTCATACTGATTGGTCCATCGAGATAATGGAATTAATTCTGTTTAAAGTGATGCGTTTGTAGAAGCTTTGATCTGGTTGGTAACAATTAGCGTTTGTCGACTTTTGCAAAGTATTAAAGTAAAGTTATTATATTTGTGAGGTCAATGAGCATTAATTGAAGACTGTCATGCTATTTGCAAATGATACTATGAATCACGTGGCTTTGTGGGGCTTGGTATGAATCAAGGGGCAGGTGATTAATGGTACAATGGAGTATTAAATTAAGTATGTTGCTGCTGCTCATTCATTTGGTTCACACTGGTACGCTTAATTTATTCTGCTGCTGCGTGTCTGTTTGTGATTGTTACTACTGATACACTTAAGTGTTGCTACTGTTGATTGTTTTGTGGGGCTTTGCACATGGTTCAGTTAAGGTCAGTGGGGATAATGGTTACTTTTATTGATCGAATGAATTAATGGGGCATTATTTGATGATTGGATGCTACTACTGTTCTCATTGGTTTATGCTGCTTTCACTCATTCCTACTGATATACTTAATCGTTTCTGCTGATGACTTCCGGTTTCTCCTAGTGGTTTCTACTGATGGTTCTTGCTGACTTCTTTATGGTTCCTACTGACTTGTTGTATACTTTTTCTTTTGGTCGGTTTTGGTTCCTACTAGTCACAAGAGATTATTGTTCACAGTTCTGATGTCACTAATTATTAGGGAGGACGGAGTTATCAACCATGATCATTTTTGCTGACAAGATTATTAGTTTATCACTTGTTTGATGTTGCAGTTGATTTTCACAGGTTTTGTGTTCTTATCATATCTTAAAAGGTGAGAGGGGCTTTTTAAGATAACTTGCTTGGTTTGTATGGTGACTAAGACTTGACAACTCTAGTGAAGGGGTATGATTTTTTTTCTTGTGCTTAATGCGTACATTTGCTATCACTTGAAGGAGTTACGTTATTGTGCTCAGTGTCTCATTGGTTAAGTCAATGAGGAGTTTGTCAAGAGGCTTTCACTACTCATATTTTATGAGTTCGACGTCACGTGGATAGTGCAAGACATAAGATGCAAGTTTGGGAGATTCCACTTCTTCATCAAATCAGTTATATTTGATTTTCTTCATCAGTGATCACTCCAGAGAGCCTTATACTTTGTGCTGATATGCTTATATGTTTCTGCTGATCGATACTACTGATACCTGGATACTGCTGATACTCAGATTCTGCTGACTCATTGCTGCTGCTCGTTACTTCTGTTTGTCTTATTAGTAAAAAAAAAAGTTATTATTTTGTTTTTGCTGGTTGTTATTTGCTTCTAGGTCTGAAGACGCCCTTGAATTTTGGACGATGTTGAAGTCAATTATAGTCCGAGATTCATGAGATGGTTAGTATAATTTTAAGGGGAAGTTTCTTCAAAAATACGTAACCGTCTACATGCATCACTTGAGGGGAAGCGTTTACGAGTTGCACAAGACCCCTATTAGAAGATTACAAAAAGGGGAAGAATAGTTATGATGTGCAACTTATTATTGGTGATGACATTGTTTCTTCATGCAGATTGTTTTGTAATATCAAATAGGGGAAGATTGTTGGGAATTGCATATTTGAAGATTACAAAACCTACAAGCAATAATGAAGAAAGAAGAAACAATAGGGACCTAATATGTAATAGTTACTTAGCTTGATTAGTAAGCTAGGGTTTAGGGTTTGTAACCTCCTTCTATTATATAAAGAGGGTAGGCGTCTAGGTTACAGATCATTCTTTCATAGCTAGTCTCTCCAATGAGAGTCTAGAAAACGCATAGAGCGTGTAGTAGTAGTTTAGTAGTAGTAGTTTATTTTATATTCAATAAAAGAAAACCTTATTAGTAATGTTGATTGTGTTCTTATTCTATATTCCGCTGTGTTTCAATCAATGTTATTCATACCCTAGTTCCAGATCTTGGATTCTACAGCTCATTTCTTGGACTTAGCTTGTGATATTTGGTTCTTTGAGAAGCCAATCCACAAGGCTTTAAGTTCATGTGCTTATTTCTCATTTTGAAGCTTATTTGATAAGGCTGCAATAAGCTTTTTCTCTGTCCCATTTTCTGTGTTCAGTGTTAATCAGTGAATTCAGAGCTTTTTCATAAGCCATTCATAAGCTCACCAGTGGACCCCACTTGGTGAGTTTTGACTTTTTAGAGACCTTTCCACCCTATCTTGCTACATCAGTGCTTATTTTGTGCTTTTGAGCTTATTGCCTAAGCTAAATTTGCCTTTGAAGTTGCCTGCAGGGGTGTTTGGCTTACTATGTGAGTGAGATTGGCTTATTTGCTTATCTCAGCTTATTCAGTGCTCAATTCTTGTTCATATTACTTATTTATAGTTCCTTTAACTTATTTTCATCTTAGTTTAGCTTGGTTCTCAGTT
>LBNU01006219.1:33893-60804 GCA_014162995.1 Artemisia annua | reverse complement strand
TTCTTGCCTTTGATTCCCTTTGGACAGCAATGTGTTCAGCTGCCGTCGTTGGAGGAAGAATAAAGAGATTTCCTTCATGATCTGTTCCACACCTTTTCGGACTGTTGCCATTTTGGATCACCTTCCAGATATTTATATCATTGTTTGTGATCCAGTGTTCCATCTTCTTAGCCCAGACCTCGTACTCATAATCCAACAAATACGGAAACATTGCATCATCCCTTTCATTATCAAATTCTGCCATTTTTTTTATTATTATTTTTTTAACAACAGAATCCGATCAGCATAAGCCACATGTCACCATCAGCAGAAACAAGACAACGTAGCAGCAGAATGAAAATACAGAATATAGAATGAGCAGCAATGAACAGATGCAGCAGCAGCAATAACTGACCGAATAAAATTCAATATGCGACAACCCTTTTTAAATAATAGCACCTCAATTTAACCAGCAACCCACGTACACAATAAAATAATCAGCAACAGTGAGGTATACTACTAACCTACGTGATGATGAGTTCGATAATTAACGAAGAAATGTGATAATAAATAATATCATCTACAATCACTTTGATAATAAATAATATCAATTGAACAAAGTAACCCCACAACAATTTATTACTTCAGCAGCAATGAATTCTTTGCAACAATTTGTACGAGGTAATCCACACCAATTCAGAACACATTAATTGTTTCCATCACTACCCCACGATGAATCAATGAATAATATATCAATCAATGACAATTAATCCTTTTGACCATCAATTAAATGCATCAACAATCGATAAATTCACGTACGAGGATATATTCTTTGTAGTATCAACCATGTATACTCACAACCGACAGAATAAATAAAGAGATCAACCCTTCATCATGTAATCAATGCCGACTTGAATTTAATTGACCAAGCAGGAATATTAAGAGTAAAACGACAAAAGGGAATGAATGAATAACGAATTGTTATGGCGCAAGTTACACAACAGATCAATACCTTTTTAATTTAAAACCTATTAAACATCAATTCGTACCTTATACAAAGGTGCTTCAGTCGACTGTATCTGCTTACTTCGACAACTTTTACCACCAAAACCTTGTATAAACCCTAGATTTCACGAGCCCCTGCTCTGATACCAATTGCAGATAATCGTTTTGGCTCGATCTAGGATAACAATGATTGATCATGCACAGCGGAATAATAAGAACACAATCAAAGTTATAATAAAGGTTTTGCTCTAATAATAAAATGATCCTCTATAGATCTAGGTTACACACACTAAAGGTGTTTTTGTTTTGGTGAAGCCTCAATAATAATAAAGCCTATTGTTCCTTTTATACACAAGGAACCCTAATACAATAATAAATAAAAGATCTATGCATATCACTACCTAAAATAGCTCATGCATATCCTAACAAACTAATAATAAATATACGGAGTCACTATATCCGTAGAAACAAGTCTTCCGTAGGAACCATGTCATCAGCAGAAACCATCCGTAGGAACCTGTCAGCAGACTCCATCAGTAGGAACTTCTAAAATTCCCAACATATACCATCGAATACCCCCGTTTTTGGCCAAAATTTTCAAAATTTTTTTCACTTTATTTCAAAATTTTTGTGGTTATCAGTCCGCCATGTCTAACCGACAAAAGGATTGGCTAATCCAGGAGCAAACGGCTCTTGGTAAAGATAAATCAAATCCGTTTATGGCTTGCAATTTGCCAAAAATTGTATGGCAATCGACTCACCATATCTTTAATTAGTGAAGAGTCGGCTAGCCCGCAAGATTATGGCTTGTGGTAAAGGCAGTTGGAAAACCATAATTGGTAATCAGCTCACCAAAGATAATAACTATGTTTTATCTAAGAGTTGGCTAGTACAGAAGCAAACGGCTTCTGGTAAAGACTTATCAAACCCGTTGAAAGCTGGTGATTTGCTCAAAATCACATGGTTATCGGTGTACCATGGTTCTTACTTGAACTAAAACATTCGGCTACTCCAGAAGTGATGGCTTTTGGTAAAGAGACTTAAAATCCATCAAGTTTTCATAAAATATTGCTAGGGACTAGCAATAGTTTAGTGTGGGGGATTGATGAGTGCTCAAACACTCATCATTTTTGGTCAAATCTGAAACGCAAAACATCTGAAAACACGCAAAAACGCATCAAAATGTAGAAAATACCCAAGGATCGTGTTTTATGTGTCTCAAATGCAAAATGTTTAAAAACAAATGAAAAACGAACAAAGTTTGCATAATTGGCAGTTTCAGTCCCCCAACTTTCAAAAATTGGCAAAACTAGTCCCTGGAATTCAAAATTATGGAGTTTTATCATTCAAGGTCCCTGAAATATTCTAAAATGTCAAAAATGGTCCTTGAATGATTCTTTGGGCAAATTACAGTTTTGATCCCTGAACTTTGGGAAATTTACAAAATTGGTCCTTGGGTTTTCTAAGATTGGCAATATTGGTCCTTGTGAGTACTTTAGAATTTGTGCAAGTTCAGTCCCTAAAGATTGAGTAAATTGCATAAATGGTCCTTGTGTTATATCTACAACCAAACGGCCCTTTGTTTATTTATAACCCAACACACCAAATCCATCCCAAGCCCTTGTAACTCCCACAGCCCAACCCTTTCCCCTGTGGCCCAAATCCTCAATCCACGGCCCAATCCCAAAAACTAAACCCCCCGCTTATAATTTTATACCCAGTCAAACCACGTTTTGACCACCCCTAACCTCCCAACACTTTCCCCCATTTCCAGGGTACCTCCCATCTCTCCCACATGGTTCCCCCACCTCCATAGCCACCTAAATGTTCCACCAACCCATCCTAAGCATTAAATACCACACCTAATCCACTAAAATGGTTTCTAACATTTAAATAAGGATTTGGCGCCAAAATCAGTTGAATGGTGGAGATTGGTTTTCAAGCATCCAACGGCTCAGAATTGGAGTGGGAAAGGTTCAGAAGGGTCCATAAACCCTAAAGGTCCCCTATAAAGAGAAAGAGATGCACTGTGGAGAGATATCTAGTGTAATTTAGTTTAGTATAAGTCGTTTAGTAAATTTTCTCATTTTCATTGTATTTTGAAGCTTTCTAGTATTGGGTCAAGCATTCTCAGTGTATTATGAAACTTTTTCAAGCATCAATTTAAGTAATTTTATCAGAATTCAGTTTGTGCAAAATTCACTCAAAAATCTCATGTTTGTTTAAAGTTAATGTTTGGTGTTATTATGGACTGAAATAGGTCATGTAAGCTCCTAGAAAGCTTTTAATAGCTTTTAGAAACCTTAAAATTCTGTTTAGACTCTAAAAGAAAATTACCAAAAAAGTTCACATTAAATAGATAAAAATTCAAAAATCAGTTGAAGAAGGTGATTCAAGCTGGAGCATGGTGAATTGTGGATGGCCATGGGTTAGTGGCTTAGTGGTAAGCCTATAGGAATGATCTTTGGTCCTTGGTTCTTGTTTCTTGGCCTGGAATCATTTGTAAGCAGTTTCATCAATTTTGGCATTCTACTGTTCATGTGCTTATAAGTGCTTAACTTTCATTGTTCTGTGCTTATTTAGTGTATGTTAGTCATAATATAACTTAAAGTCAATAGCTTGTTTATTAGTATTGATAATTGTTAGGAATTTCATTTTCACTGTGAGAATTGTGATTTTGAGATTCTTGAGTTCTTGTTGTTCTTATTGATGTTTATGTGCTTATCTCAGCTTATTATATCATCATATGGTCTCATGGTTCAATCTTATGGTCTAAATCCTCTTATTGTTTTGAAAATCTAGTTTTCATAATTATTAATGGTTGTTTGGATCTGCTGTATTATCCATGTTCCAGGGTGTCTTGTTTGTTGTTCTTTGTGGGTACATGTTCATTTAGGCTATATTAGAACTTTTAAACCATAAAAACCAGTGGTCATTAGAACAAAAGTCAAAATCTCTCATAAATCCAATTTGTAAGTTAACTGTTGGATCTTTGTATCTCTAAATCATGGTGATGAGTTCTAAAGTTGTTAGGATTGCTTAATTAGGTTTCCATATAGTCTAAAACATCACATTCAATCATTAAATCAAGATCAAAACTCACCAAAGTCAAACTTGGTGTGTTCTTCAAAAAGTCAAAAGATTTCAGAAAAAGTTTTTGAATTAACTTAGGAATTTAATGTAGGTCTTACTGTTAGGAGTTTGGATTTGAGCTCTTGGGATATTGTTATTTGGTTGGTTAACTTGCTATATTATTTTTGGTAGTTTTTAGTAAGCATATTTAACTGCTTAAATTTGCTTATCCATTTGGTTGTTTTTCAAGAAAGTGCCCTGTGCACAGTTTTAAGCCCATTTTCATAAGCTCATAAAAAGCTCATTTCTTGGACTTAGCTTGTGATATTTGGTTCTTTGAGAAGCCAATCCACAAGGCTTTAAGTTCCTATGCTTATTTCTCATTTTGAAGCTTATTTGATAAGGCTGCAATAAGCTTTTTCTCTGTCCCATTTTCTGTGTTCAGTGTTAATCAGTGAATTCAGAGCTTTTTCATAAGCCATTCATAAGCTCACCAGTGGACCCAACTTGGTGAGTTTTGACTTTTTAGAGACCTTTCCACCCTATCTTGTTATATCAGTGCTTATTTTGTGCTTTTGAGCTTATTGCCTAAGCTATATTTGCCTTTGTAGTTGCCTACAGGGGTGTTTGGCTTACTGTGTGAGTGAGATTGGCTTATTTGCTTATCTCAGCTTATTCAGTGCTCAATTCTTGTTCATATTACTTATTTATAGTTCCTTTAACTTATTTTCATTTTAGTTTAGCTTGGTTCTCAGTTTGGTAACTAGTTTGAGTTTTTGAGTTTCATTTAAGCCAAAAAGCTTAACTGCTTATCTCATAAGCTCTCATTTTCTTTGTTTTTAAGTTTCAAAATGTTTTCTTTTATTAAAGTCTCATCATTTAAGTAGTTTAACGGTTTCATAAAAAAAGAAAACATAAAATCATCACTTTTTAGGGAAGTGATAGCTTCTATTTAAGAAGCTTAAGCTTTTTAGCTTATTTTTCCACTTTTTCAAAAAGCACTTTCCATTTTTATATTTTTCTTGAGTTCCTGTAGTCTTGTAGTATTTTTAGAAAAAGTTTTAGATTTATTACGGTTCATTTAGTATTTATAGTAATTTAAAGTAGTTTTAAATAATTATTAAATAGTAATTAATTAATATTAAATACATAAATAGTCTAATAAATATATTTTCAGTTCTAAAATTAGTTTTAAGTTATTTTAGATTTTTCTAAATTAATTTTTCATTTATTTAGGTTAATTTCTTATTTAATTATGATTTAGTGTAATTTAGATAATTATTAAATAGTTTTTAATTAATAATAATTAATTAATAGTTTAATAAATAATTTTCTTTTTCTTAAAATTTTCTTTTATTTTTAGGATTGTCAAAATATGTTTTTCATCATCTAGGTATTTGTAGATTTCCATTTTCACTTTTATTTTCGTACGTAGACGTTTAATTAAACGTAAACGTACATTTTTAGATTTGTAAACGTTTCCAGATTTCCAGTAATCATTTGTAGTGTTTGTTCATCATTTTCATTCATAATTTCGTAGTTTATTTCCAATCAATCTTTTTCATCAATCATCGTTTCATAATCACTTGATCTCAAAATCGTTTTCACGCCATTTCACGCTTCGTCGGGACATAACGACCCGGGAATATCCCTATACTCCTTGGATCATTGCATTGAGCCCTAAATGGCTTGACTTTTGTTGACCAAATCCTTGGTTGACTTTAGTTGACCGTTTCAGGGCCAATCACCTATCATCTCTTATACATTTAATATCGAAGATGGAAGTGCTGGGTATTGGGAATTTAAAAGAAAAAATGGCTATACTATGGTTTTGTTAGGTTCTCACAGATGTTGTACTTCATGGATATAGATTATGTGGTGACCATCTAGCGGTTATACAAAGGTAAATATGGAGATGTAAGACCATATGATGTGTTTGAGAGGATAATCTACTACAAGTTGAAGATTATGTTTGAACCAAATGATGGTGACCTAGTATGGATGAGACTGAAGAAAGGAGAAGTTCAACAATGGTATTTGTATCAGTCTTGTGGTGTTCATGCTCTAGCTGTTGAAGGAGCAGTCATCTATATGTTGGTAGAAAAGGATTATCCTGCTTTGAACTTTCACAATGAAATCATACATCAGATATTGCAGCCTGGTATGTTACAGTTGCAAAAACACTTCTTATTTGATAATCAAGCTTATAAGTTGTTGACTAACTATGAGAAGATACTTGATCCAAATTCACCAAAGAAGAAGTAAGAGTGTTTGGAAGCATTCTCCTGGTGATGGTTAAGCTTAAAGGAAACTTGATGATTTTGGAAGAAAATATCAAGTTTAGGGGAGGATTGTTGGGTTTTAAGGTGCTGCTGGTTTTTATGATACAACTGCTCATGGTGCATACTGGAAAATACTCTAAGTGTCATACTACTGTTAGTGTATTCTATACTACTACTAGTGTTGGAGATCCTATTGCTACAAGAATACTACTGCTGGAGTTAAAGATATTGCTGCTAGAGTATATTATACTGCTGCTGAAGAGATAAGATTGTATACACGTTTTATAATTATAGAAAAGATATTGTTTGTATAGAAAGCTATTGTAAACCGTGTAGGACTCCTTAGTCTATAAAAGGAGGTTCTAGGGTTAGAGAATAGTACGTATCTTTGTTAGAGTTTATTCACTTCAAGGTTTTCTATAAACCCTAATTCAGTTGAGAATTCGTATTAATATATTGAAGTGTTAGTTAGTAAAATTGTTTTACGTTGTTCTTCTTAAGATTAAACATTAGTTTCCGCATAGTGTTTAATAGTTTTGCAAGTCGGTTTCTATAAGATCAATTGCTCAACTGGGATCAACAAGATCGAGAGGCTACAAAATGTTTTTGTGGAAAAGAAGTTATAGTTTAGGTTTCAATTATACTTGTTTCTCTATAACTATAGCTCTGATACTAATCTGTAACACCCCCAATTTCGTGATAACGGCACAACAATTATAACAATAGAAAATGAACTCTAATGGAGTCGTTTTAAAAAATTTATCAATCAAATTATATAAATATCAGATTTTACAAAATGAGGTCCCAGTAGTTTCAAGGTTTAAAAATTACACTAAATGTGTTTTCGAATGATTATAAATTTATAGCCTTTTTGAGTATCCATGCTCCTCCGTGCCAGCCTCGATCATTATGGACCTGAGATACATGCTTAAAACAATCAACACAAAGGTTGGTGAATTCATAGTGTTTGTTTGTTAAATGTTGAACATATTGTTTCGGTGTAAGCTATGATATATTACACCCAAAATGTTGAAAACAGTTATTATTTCACTAAGCTCATGCAACCAAAGCATTAACGTGTACCAATATCAATTGGCGTATTTGTCACCCCTGTAGGTAATTTGCCGTTATACCCTATGTTCTCAAATATAGTGTGTTTGTTAGAACGTACTTGGTCAAAACAAACGGGATTCGTCAATCCCAATAGGCCTATTCACAATTTTTGTGCTCACTACTCCTAGTGATTAACTGGTTCATGATGTGGGGCCTTATGTTTGGCAATGATGTTACTTAGAGACAATAAAATAATCAGATATACAATATTCAAATGTTTGTGTGTTCATGTTAAAAATAGCATGCATCATCCCCAAGGGTTTGTAAAACAATTAAGTAATAGAAAGTAGGGCTATGAACTCACCGTGAGTTGGATGATGATGTAGTGCTTAACGAATTGGATGGATGAGCCAGGAAACTGCTAAGTACAACCTAAAATAGAATATTGCGACTTAGGTTTTGAATAATGTCTAACAAAACATAAACGAGCCTATATATGTCTTTATATTGACCATGATGTAGTACTTGGTAGGTTGTGTATGTCGCTTTATAGAAACGGCTTATGAAACATGTTTAGTTTATATATTTGTACTACCGTTCGGGCCATCACATCCATAGGTCATGTAGTAAACGTTCGAGGTATTAGGACACTTTAATTCGTAAATTCGGCAACTCGTCGATCCATTTACCCAAATGAACCCTTCACATGAAGTTCCCTAGTGTTGTAGCACTCGATATAGAAATATATATTTTTGGTCATTTGAGTATGTGACATATAGTTTAAGTGGTTACATGGTTTACAATATAAGTTTGGTCATAATCCGCAAGTGAGTTTGGGTAAATCTAATTGCCTAATGAAAGTTATACGGTACTTGATTTAGTGTAAGTAACTTATATGGTTTTACAAGTTCTCGTCGTTTAACAAAAGTTACTATTCCGAAGGTAAAATAAACTTTAGGAAAGTTTATTTTTGAATGAAGATTGTTATTTTATAAAGTTCATTATGTTTAGTGAGTAATTAGTTTTGAAAATCACATGATTCTTATTTACTTGTCAAGTGAAAAACTAAATTTTTGTTATTAAAACCTGTCTTTCCATTTGAAGCAAAAAACTGCCTTCATTTGGTATTTTCAGACAGAGTTATCTAGCGGTAGATGTAAACATCATTCCGGACAACTTTTGTATTTTAAATTTTCGATTAATCAGAACCGAAGGGCCTCTAAAAAATCCGAAATCTAAGCAGAATGCAGTTTGGCAGATTCAGGTTTTCAATTTCGCCAGTTTCTTTTTGTCATAACTTTGGCCTCGTTTATCCGTTTCGGGTGATTCAAATTGCTACGCTTTACTTATAAAATCCTCTATAACAGGAGGTTATCTATCCAAGGTTATGGCTATTCTATTTTGGTCGTTTTTCAAAGCATAAGACACAAGTTTACTTGTTTACTTACATAATTTAACATATACGCTTTTTTAACTTGTTTCAAGGGTTTTGTACATCATGAATTCAATATAATGACCATATATAGCATGGATTAAGTATGAGAAATATGTAAATGATGTTGAGTGATGACATCAAATTTACCCATGATTTAAGTGTTAATTTCCCCCTAAAATGCTCATCTTTTCTATTCATACGAAGAATATATACTCTTATTTCTTCCTATTTTGGTTTCAGGGTAAAGATGAGTAAAAGAACGAACATACACAGAAATGGAAGGACTTAGGAGCAAATACATGGAAATTATGGATTCTGCACACACTACGGCATAGAGGATCATCTACCTACGCCGTAGCAAGGATTTATGAAGATTACGGCGTAGCCAGTCCAATGGCTACGGCGTAAAGGTCCACTAAAGGGCATTACGGAGTAGCAACTCTCCAGCTACGGCGTAGGCCCCAATTTGAGGCAGAGAAGAACCAACGAGGCCAAGGAAGAAGTTACGGCATAGCAAACCTAGCAACTACGCCGTAGAAAGCATCTAAAGAAGACATTATGCCCGTAGCACTTGATCAAGCTACGGCGTAGTTCATATTTACAAAGGTTACGGCGTAGCAACTCAAATCAGCTACGCCGTAACAAAGTCGGGCCTATAAATACCAGCCCTAATTCCGAGTTTATTCATTCACTTTTCACCATACAGAAGTTGGGAGAAACTCAGGGAGCAGGAGGAACGAAGTTCTAGCCTCATTGAAGTCATTTCCAAGGGAGGATTCACGAACCAATCATAAGTTTATCCATTCCTTTGTTTTCTATTCAATTCATGTTTACATTTGTAATAATACAATCTTGTTTTACTGCAACTATTAATATGAGTGGCTAAACACCTCTTGGTGTTAGCCTAGTTATGAAATTGTTATTGTTTTGATTTAGTTTTCTACGCATCTATTATCTATTGTTTGAATACTTTCATGGTGAGTCTTGGGACACTCTAGTTCCCGTAGTATTTAGCATTGGTTGTTCCTTAGAGGCTTGTGGAATTAACCCTAGGAAGCAAGCCGCTAGGGATGTGACTTGGTAATAGCAATATCACCATACACGTGCGAATTAACCCTAGGACCACCTACCAATGCTCTACGCTAAACGAAGTTAGAGGGGTGTAAGATCTAACCATGTCGCATCCGTTAGACTTGTCCATCGTACCGATGAACCCACGACTTTACAATAGTTTTGGATAGGATAAGGTGTAAGATAGACGTAGGTGATTTAACCCTCTGATCTGAAATGAATTTAATTCCCAGATGATATGATAGGATGCACTTATAGAAAACTAATCATAATAATAACAAGAGTAGTAATTAGGTTAGCACTATTTCCCTCTATTGATTCTCTTCCGTTTAATTATTTGTTTTGTTATTTACTTTTATTAGTTTATAAATCTTTCAATCATAAAACCCCCTTTTAAACGTGACACTAAAATTAGATAATTTCCACACACATAGCTCTTGGGACGATCTCGGCTTTACCAACTAGCTATACCTCACACGACTGGGTACACTGCCCGTTAGTGCATTAGGTAGACCTTAGGTAAATGAGACAATTATAAATATTAAAACCTGGTCAGTAAAACCTGCATCAAGTTTTTGGCGCCGTTGCCGGAGAGCTATTAGGATTTTATTTAAATTTTATTTTATTACTATATCAGGATACAAGACTAGAAGTGCTAAGCCCTTTTTGGCGACACCATATGATAATCCCGAGAGACAGTTCCGAAATAAAAGAAATAACACTCCTATTTCTATTCATAATCTTTTTTCTTTTTGTGATCATTCAGATTCAGATACGGAAGTTAATGAAGGAAATTACATTGACTCCATGACTATGGAACAATACACGGATCGGAACAATGAAGAGTATGATAGAGGGGTAAATTCGGAACCTGAAACAGTAAAGTTTGAAATCAAGGGACAAATCATCGAGGAAGTACAAGATAGACAGTTTTCAGGAGAGAGTGATGAAGTTTTGTACAATGTGAGCACTTACGAGAGTGCCCATGTCTCCACATAAAAGCTTATGCCCAAAGTTTTTCCTATATCCTTAACCGGTCAAGCAAGGAAATGGTTTAATCGCTTGCCTCGTGTATCAAAAGCAACATGGGAAAATTTACGGAGGGCATTTATCCAAAGATTCTGTCCACCAACTAAGTTAGTGATTTGATTGGTGAATTCTAGCAAGGGTAAGCTTGAACCACGGATCGTTGTCCCAACGAGGGTTGAATTGATCTTGTCACTCGAGTCGTGAGTTATGTGAGATTAATAAGTTTGAAAGATGAGATTTGGTTTTTTAATTATTCTACGAAACTTTGTTTAGAACTTAAATGAAATAAAGAACGAGATTAAAAGAATTAAGTTAAACAAGAAAAGAAAACATAAGACTAGATGAAACAAAAGAGAAATGAAGTTTAAACTACAAACTATTAAAGAAAGTATTAAGGAAAATGTTTTTGGTGTTTTGTATTTAATTAACGAAAAGAAAAGTTAAACTAAAGAAATGTTAAAAGATTAAACGTACTAACACTTAAACGAAATAGAAAAGAGAATAAGTAAGTGAAATAAAACTAGAAAGGTTTTAAAGAAATTTTGACGTAGTTTTGTTTAGATATAAAAGAAATGAAACCTCACTCGATTAACGATGAGGTGGATAAAAGCCAAACTCGGCTTATAAAACAAATGAAACTAGTAAAGAAAATTAATAGGACTCGACACCAATTAAGTACTCAAACTCACTAAAGACTTAGAATGAAACTCACGAAATATTTAAAGACCATACTCGCTAAGAAATGCAAACCCATACTTACAAATGCTTACTTGCAATCAAAGAAGTGTGATACTCGCTAGGACTCCATGAAGACTCATACTCGCAATATCAACATTCCATACTCGCAAAAGAGAAATGCAAACCCATACTCGCAAGACACATAAAAATGATACCCGCAAAATTGTGGTTTGATACTCGCAAGAATTAAAGCTTACTCGCAATATAATTTAGACCCTACTCGCAAAATAAATCCTATACTCGCAATAATATTGTGCCAAGATGATACTCGCAACAATTATTTGCTTACTCGCAATTTTTGTTAGGACCTTACTCGCAATTTTTAACTATACTCGCAAGAACCAGAAATGATACTCGCAAAACATATAAACAAAACCTTACTCGCAAAACCCTAAACTTGATACTCGCAAATTACAATTTTAGAAGCTGGAACTTTTTTAATTTGAAACTAAAGATTAAATCTAGTCAAAAACCAATGAAAACTTAATAAGGAACGAGTTTTAGACACTAAATAAGCTACCAAATAAGCCACGACACCAAAATAAAACCCTAACCCATTTATTAAACCATACGATTTGAAAAATACATGCAAAGGTGGTAAACTCTTATAAAAGCTTTTGTAAGGATTAATAAGACACGTAAATAAGCTCAAAAGAGATGTAAAGAGATTAAAGAAAAAGATTGGAAAGAAGCGTAACTAAGCTAGATGAAAGGTTTAAGACATGAAACATAAACTTGCATAAAATAAAACTTACACTAATACA
This sequence comes from Artemisia annua, assembly GCA_014162995.1. Classification (NCBI taxonomy): domain Eukaryota; kingdom Viridiplantae; phylum Streptophyta; class Magnoliopsida; order Asterales; family Asteraceae; genus Artemisia; species Artemisia annua. The sequence goes on along the minus strand of LBNU01006219.1, from coordinate 48,376 downwards.
CAAAATAAACTAAGACTAACCAACACAAAATGAAGCTAGGGGGTCCTATTTAAAGGAGCCAAGGAGGCTTCCTTGTTTACATCGTGTACACTTTGTCCCCTAGACTTTTTGCGTTCATGAAAACTACACATAAACTTCTATTACAAAGCTACTAAACTTTCTAAGAATTAAACTTAAGCCCTTGCAACTTGAGGTTGTTTTCTATTCAATTCATGTTTACATTTGTAATAATACAATCTTGTTTTACTGCAACTATGAATATGAGTGGCTTGGTGTTAGCCTAGTTATGAAATTGTTATTGTTTTGATTTAGTTTTCTACGCATCTATTATCTATTGTTTGAATACTTTCATGGCGAGTCTTGGGACACTCTAGTTCCCGTAGTATTTAGCATTGGTTGTTCCTTAGAGGCTTGTGGAATTAACCCTAGGAAGCAAGCCGCTAGGGATGTGACTTGGTAATAGCAATATCACCATACACGTGCGAATTAACCCTAGGACCACCTACCAATGCTCTACGCTAAACGAAGTTAGAGGGGTGTAAGACCTAACCATGCCGGATCCGTTAGACTTGTCCATGTTAGTAGAGGTACTTAATGACTCTTACATCTTCGTACCGATGAACCCACGGCTTTACAATAGTTTTGGATAGGACAAGGTGTAAGATAGACGTAGGTGATTTAACCCTCTTATCTGAAATGAATTTAATCCCCAAATGATATGATAGGATGCACTTATAGAAAACTAATCATAACAATAACAAGAGTAGTAATTAGGTTAGCACTATTTCCCTCTATTGATTCTCTTCTGTTTAATTATTTGTTTTGTTATTTACTTTTATTAGTTTATAAATCTTTCAATCATAAAACCCCCTTTTAAACGTGACACTAAAATTAGATAATTTCCACACACATAGCTCTTGGGACGACCTCGGATTTACCAACTAGCTATACCTCACACGACTGGGTATACTGCCCGTTAGTGCATTAGGTAGACCTTAGGTAAACGAGACAATTATAAATATTAAAACCTGGTCAGTAAAACCTGCATCAAGTTTTTGGCGCCGTTGCCGGGGAGCTATTAGGATTTTATTTAAATTTTATTTTATTACTATATCAGGATACAAGACTAGAAGTGCTAAGCCCTTTTTGGCGACACCATATGATAATCCCGAGAGACATTTCCGAACTAAAAGAAATAACACTCCTATTTCTATTCATAATCTTTTTTCTTTTTGTGATCATTCAGATTCAGATACGGAAGTTAATGAAGGAAATTACATTGAATCCATGACTATGGAACAATACACGGATCGGAACAATAAAGAGTATTATAGAGGGGTAAATTCGGAACCTGAAACAGTGAAGTTTAAAATCAAGGGACAAATCATCGAGGAAGTACAAGATAGACAATTTTCAGGAGAGAGTGATGAAGTTTTGTACAATGTGAGCACTTACGAGAGTGCCCATGTCTCCACATAAAAGCTTATGCCCAAAGTTTTTCCTATATCCCTAACCGGTCAAGCAAGGAAATGGTTTAATCGCTTGCCTCGTGTATCAAAAGCAACATGGGAAAATTTACGGAGGGCATTTATCCAAAGATTCTGTCCACCAACTAAGTTAGCAGCCTCCTTAAGGGAAATCTACAGGTTTGTACAGATTAGAGAAGAAACACTATATCAAGCATGGGAACGGTACAATGAGCTCCTTAATAGATGCCCAACACACGACCTCAACAACCAAATGAAGGTTTTTGTCTTCTATAGAGGGCTTGATGAGTATACTCGCAACATCCTTGACTCACAAAAACCTATCCCTGGGCTGACTCCGGAAAAATCCGTCCAAGCTATACAAAGAACAGCTGAACATGTCCATAAATGGCATTTGGAAACTGGATATGGACCCAAGGATAATTTTAAACATAAGGTGATGAAGACCTTAGCAAAGAATGACGGTGGATACGCAGCAGAATTTGAAATAGCAAGAAAGGAAAGGAATGAAACTGAAAAGAACCGACCAAGTGAGGAAGTAAAAAGCCTGGTTGGTAGGAGCAGAAATGACAGTTTGGAGGAAACGGTGCAAAGGTATATAGCAGAATCCATCAAGAGGCAGGAGCGAGAAGAGGAGATGCTAAGAAAATTTGTTGAGAGCACAGTTTCGTCTCTTAAGGCTCACGACATTGGAATCAGAAATCTTGAGTTAAAAATCGAGCAATGTACCAACATCATTAAGGAATGCCTAAAAAAGGATGCCAACACCTATGTAGGACCATCACCTGAAGAAACCAAAGTGGTGGCTGCCGATGAAGTTAAACCCAAGACATTCTCCGAGAAAGTCAAATTGAGAATCGAGAAGGAGCAGTTATTGATTGATGAATTAGAAGCCCTTCCTGTCAATGCACCTCTTATTAAATCAATCAAAACCGAAACTTACAATCTTAAACATTTGCAGGGATTTTTGGAAGCAAAAGACAACTTAGAGGGAGTGAACTCGGTGAAGCTTAATGAAAGATGCTCGGTAATTCTCAAAAATAAGTTACCACCTAAAGAGAAGGATCCGGGAAGCTTCACTCTACCATGGTTAATATGTAATTTAAATATTAGTAATGCTTTGGCCGATTTAGGGGCTAGCATCAGTATTATGCCTTATTCTATGTTCACAAGACTCGAGGTAGGGAAATTAAAACCTATTAAAATGGATATCGAAATGGCCGATAAGTCTATGCAAACCCCATTGGGGGTTGTTGAAAATGTTTTGGTAAAAATTGATAAATTTATCTTTCCCATAGATTTTATCATTTTGAATATTATTGAAGATAATAAGATTCATATAATACTAGGCAGACCTATGTTGGCCACCGCACATGCTAAGGTTGACGTATACGGCAAGAATCTAACCCTTGAGGTTGGAGGGGAGGAGATCACTTTTAATGCTAATAAATTAATAATTCCTCCCGAAAAGGGTAGTGTTGTTGTTGTTGATCATGTGCAGGACCAGGATGAATTCGACTTAGAAGAGTTTCTCAAAGGGGACGAAATGCAAGAGACTCCTCTTAGCAACAATGACAGCTCCCCCATTGAAAACTTTGATGTTTTCATTGATTTTGAAGAAAGTGGTCACGGGATCGAAATGGATATTGGGGAAAGAAATCACGAAATTAACTCTATGGATATTATTCAACCAAGAATGGACGAGGAAGATGCTTTTGACCTACCAATACAGCCTAGTTTCCATGAAACGGGAATTAGACTACACCATTCGAATCCTTACACATTGTAACTCACATGCAAAATAGGGTTTGTCGATTTTCATCCTTTCGTTAATATTTGTTCCCCCATTAATCCTATGTCTAAAGGAAGTTATAATAAAATATTTAAAAAAGAGCTTGAATATCTAGGGAATAACTTTCTTGGTGAAGTCAAAAATGTTAGCATATTAAGGAAAAAAAAAACCCTAAAACTCTCTCTAGGTAGGGGCGATTAGCGATCATGGCTGCCCTCAACCAAATCATTCCGTTCTTCTTTTCTGCTATTTGATTCTCTTTTGATTATCAGATTAACGATTACTAGGCTAGGATTGGTTTGTTTGTAAGGTCGGTTTGTATTGTTTATCTAGCCTCAATCGCAAAACGTCCCAACCATTATCATCCAAAAAGCGAATAAAAAATGAATCCCTCACATAACTCGATTCACCTCCTACGATTGTTATTAAACGTCAGTGTTGCTTTGTTGATTCATTTTTTTGTTGCCAAGAATTGTTTCAAGCCTTGAATATTCTTAATTGTATCTAGCTTTCTATTGGTCCATCACTTTAGTGGGGCGGTGGAGTTTAGATTATATCTTGGCAACATATTATATTGAAGGCTTAAAAACTTTGAATTTCTATTCTTTATTCGGTGATATTTATTGCATATTCATTGTTGTCGTTTTATGCATGGGATTATTTTAATCCGTTTCATATTACTATCCCTTGAAGACGTTCGCTTTTTATTTAAACCTTAACCGACCTGATTGTTGTTTATCCTTTGTTTAAGAGGTTAATCGATGCATTAGGGTTTATCTACACATTTGCAAGTAAACCTTCTTAGGTTTTTGCTAGTGTGGTGCGTTGCTGCTGCATATCACGTTATCCTTATTGTGTTGATTATGATTGTCAACTGCTAGTTCTATTCAAGATGTTCGTATGATGTAAGTGGGTTTAGAGAGATGCAAGTAAAGTTTGAAGGTGTCCTTGTTCAAAAACCTTTCTTTCTATCACTGATCTGTATTCGATGTCTACTCTTGTTGGTTATGTGATTGATATCATGGAAGTTAAGGTTTATCCCTAGGTGTTGGTTGGTAATCGTATTACTATGTGACGTCGTATCTTGGATTGCTTTATATTGTGAGGTCTGTAATATGATGCTATGGGAAGTTAGGGTTTATTATAAACCCTAGTTTGATTATGATCATGCTGTTACTGTTATCTTCTGGTTGAGAAGCGTGACGGATGTGGTATGGTGAATATCTTTCAAAGACATGTTGTTGATCGTTATTTAATGGATCTATTGATTGATGTTGCTGAATGTTATGGAAGTTAAATTTTAGGGTTCTTATTCAAAAACTCTAGTGATCGTTTGGTGCAACTTGATCTTGCTCGTGTTCACATCTTTTATGGTTTTAGACTGGTCATTACTTGTGCACATTCGGTCTATATGTAAGGGTTTATTTACACTTGGATTGTTGCATGGTGCCCTTGTTCATGTTGTTTTTGATTAACATGGCTGTTTTTGATGGGGTGATCATAGCATGTACGTTGTAGGTTTGTTGCATGGCTGTTAGGGTTTTCTTGAACCTTACGTGTTTGTTACACTATCTCATGCTGCTACTGGGTTCTGTTTGACAAGGTTTCTGCACCTTGTCGATTTGAAGATCATATGTATTCACATATTCAGGTAATAGCTAAAGGATAAAGTGTATGTTGTCTTGTAGTACCTTTTGATCCTTTTCTTGGCAGAATTCTTCATCTAATGGGATAAAAGGTACGATTAGTGGAAGTTGGGTTTTAACCCATATGTTTTTGTGAGCAATCATGACACATGGTTATTAGTTCTGATGTTGAGGGAAGTTAAGTTTGTGGGGACTCTTGTTCAAAACCCATATACACACGATGCCATGCACTTTGGGTACATATGATTCTATCTTAATGTTGTTATGGCGATTGTGGTGGATTTGTGTGTTTGTGGTGTTTGCTACTACAAACAGATTTTATGTTGAAGATCGCTTGGATTTTTCTACGTGGATTCTTCATGGAAGTTAAGGTGGACCGCCATAGTGATATAGAAGGCTCAAGTGTTTTTCTTGAGTAGTAGTGTAAATTTTTATGTACTTGTGTCATTATTAGTAGGTTCATTTTATTGTAAGTTATAGGAATGGTGTGTCATTCTTATATTCGAGTCTGTAAGTGTCCTAAGGGACTGAGGTGAGGGACTCACTCTCATCCGTTGTACTTCAATGTTTTTTTGGTTAATATATTTTACCAGGGTGCAGGATTACTCCCCTTTACCCAAAAATGTTAGCATATTTGTGGGGACCTACACCTTTTTGGTCAATTTTATGATCTTTGATAACGTAACCGCATTTGTGGAATGTGGTTTAGAAGAAATAATTTTAGGAAAACCATTCCAAGACTTGTCAGGGATCAAGATAGACACTCTAAATGGGGTAGTGTGGCTTTCTAATGAAAATGATGTCACTATTTTTAAGATGCCAAGGGTGGTAGAAAACTTTAAACATTGAAGTAGGAAGCAATTAAGTAGAGCCAAACCCCTCCTCGACATTAGCAATAAGGATAAAGAGAATGGATACAATTATGCTTATCAAAAAATTAAAGACTTTTACAAGGGATGTTTGGATCTTGGTGATGCTTACAAGAGGGATGAGCGGGTCATTGATATGCTAGGACGCAAGTACACTAGCATACATGAAATGACCAATGGACACTACTAGGCATGGTAGTGAGTCTAACTTAAAGACTCAATAATAAACAAAAGTGCTCTTTCGGGAGACAGCCCAAATTATCCTTTTCCTTTTATTTTCTTTTATTTTGTTGGTTTGGTATATTTTGTATTAATAATTTGCAGGTACTAGAGGAAGCTTTGCAATGTGGAACTAATTTTTGGACTTTTGCACCAAGAAAATTCCCCAGGACTTTGCTACGGCGTAGCGCTTTCCATGACTACACCGTAGCAACCCCCAGGTGTCATTTTGGATTTATTTTGCAACTATGGCTAGCATCCCATCTCAGCTACGCCGTAGCTACCTTCTGAACCTTAAAAAAGCTTTTTATTTTACAAAAAACTATTTAAACTTGTATTAGTTTTTAAATGAACTTTGTGGGTGTGTTCCCTGTAAACCCTCATGAGACTTCACTGGTCCACTTGGGACACCAAGTGGTTTAAAAGGCTTGTTGCATACGCTAAATGCAACCGTGATTCCTACGAAAGTGAGTTAGGTTTTTCTTTTTATTTTTTCTTTTTAGGTTTTATGCTTTTGGTAGTTGTGTGATTCCAGGGAATTGAAGTTTGTTAATTAGGCGAAGCGAATGTACGTTTTTTAACATGATCCTTCTATCATTTTCAAGAGCGAATTTCAGGGAATTCTCGTTCTAATTCTACTTTTCCTCTTTATTTTTATTTTATGTACAAAAGGGACTTTGTACAACTCAAAGTGGGGGGACGGGAAGTAGAATTATTTACTTATCTTGCCCCATTTTCTAGTTTATTTTGAAAAATTATGCCATTTTAAAAACTTTTGACATGTTTTTCCGAACCTAACTAGAATAGACCTTAGCCGAGCACATTAACCCTTAATACCATGGTGAGGTTTACCCTATTTCAGTTTCCCCTGTTTTACCTCAAATCCACCAAAATTATGAGTGTGCCGGTAGTTTTTAAACTTTAGAACTTGGCTTTTACATCATTTTGAAACCATAGACGAGTAATGTATTGAGATTTCTTAATACATTTGGAAGAAACTTTTTAAGAAGGCAATATTTTAGGATTATCACCCAAATAACCTTTACGTGTAACAACTCAAATCAGCTACGCCGTAACAAAGTCGGGCCTATAAATACCAGCCCTAATTTCGAGTTTATTCATTCACTTTTCACCATACAGAAGTTGGGAGAAACTTAGGGAGCAAGAGAAACGAAGTTCTAGCCTCATTGAAGTCATTTCCAAGGGAGGATTCACGCACCAATCACAAGTTTATCCATTCCTTTGTTTTGTATTCAATTCATGTTTACATTTGTAATAATACAATCTTGTTTTACTGCAACTATGAATATGAGTGGCTAAACACCTCTTGGTGTTAGCCTAGTTATGAAATTGTTATTGTTTTGATTTAGTTTTCTACGCATCTATTATCTATTATTTGAATACTTTCATGGCGAGTCTTGGGACACTCTAGTTCCCGTAGTGTTTAGCATTGGTTGTTCCTTAGAGGCTTGTGGAATTAACCCTAGGAAGAAAGCCGCTAGGGATGTGACTTGGTGATAGCAATATCATCATTGTAACACCCCAACCCGATAAGGGTAGAAGTGCCACATTATGGTGACATATCAAAGCAAGCACAAGCATACATCTCAAGTAATACAAATGAGTATCAAGGTTACAAAGGAGACTGAAGTACAAGTACAAAAGAAAGTAATACAAATACTAAGTCTGGAATGAACAAAAGCTCCTACTAATCCAAAAGCTGTCAAGGTAAAGTCTTCTAAGTCCAATGCACTCTCCACTCATAACCCAGCTTCCTACTAAAAACCTGCCGCAGGAAAAGAAATGCGGCTGAGCTATGAGAGCCCAGTGGACAGATATGAAAGTAACAAGCAATATAGAATGATATATATATGACAAGGGAAGGATAAAGTAAAGCATAAAGGAAGTACAATCGAAGTAAGAAGAACCTGTATTAAAGTTGTAAAGGTGGAAGGTATAAAGGTATAATGGTCAGGTCAGTTATCCACCACGAGCCCAAATCCAATCAAGTATCAAGTCAAGTCAAGTAATCAAGTAACCATGCATCCGGAAGGGAGACCTCGGGATACCAAGTATAATATGAGGGGATACCTCCAAGGGTTGGAGTAGCTAGCTCCCAAGATGTGAAGGGCTGCAATGCACGCAAGCCCGGTCACCAAGTAAATATATAATGTAGTCCAAGTCATAATCATAATGGTCGTAGCCCAAGCAAGTATCAATTCAAGACAAATCTAGGATGTATCCATACGCCCCTATAAACAAGTCATAATCATAGCAGTAGTCGATAATCAAGTAGGGACGGTGTGGTACATCTCTCCAACCACGCTAGAGTACATAGGACGGTGTGGTACATCTTTCTATATCAAGTGGTTCAAGTCAAATTTCATATCAAAGGTTCAAGTCAAGATTCAAATCAAAAGGTTTATTATCAAGGCCCATAGTAAAAACGTTCAAGATGGAAAGGTTTATACCAAGGTTCATACTGAGAAGGTTCATGTGGATTTCATGTTTAAGGTTCAAGGTAAAGGTTCAATAGTGAGAGAGTACGTAGAGTTTAGTGTAAAGGTTCATGTCATAAGTTCAAGTAGAGGTTCATATTAGGTTCCAAATAAAAGTTTATGGCAAGGGTTCAATTCAAATGTTTATGTCAAATGTTCATTGAAAAGAAATCTTTTAATAATGGTTCTCATGAAATAAAGGTTTTCAATGAGGTAGTCCTTAAAATAAATACTCATAAAAGTAGTGAAACTTCATATAAAAGTGGTGTTACATAATGTTCATAACACTCATTTAAGAATAGTTTTTCCTCAAAACATTTTCATAATATAATTACTAAAAGTTTTCACATTCGGTTATAATATTAAAAGCACTTTCAAAATATCAAGGGTTATATCAAGTTCAAGTCAAGGTTTGAGTCAAGTATCATAGTATAGGTTTTCAAGTCAAGGTATAAGTCAAAGATCGAAGTAAGTGATTTTAACATAGGGTTCAAATCAAGGTTCAAGTTAATATTATCATATCAAGTTTATCAAGTGTATCATGATAGGTTATTTCATGGTTCGAGAATCATAGTATAGTTTCAAGCAAGGTTCAGTTTGAAAAGGATCACAGCAAGGTTCAATAATCAAGGGAACATAGCACGGTTCAATAATCAAGGGAATATAACAAGGTTCAAGATATCAAAGGAATAGGAAAGACAAGAGTGCATGAGAAACCTGTAGATAGGTCAGAATATCTGTACCTTATTTGAAGCAAACAAATAGGACAAGAAAGGTCACACAAGACGAGTCACGGATCATTCCCGCTTCAAGGAACCTATACGAATTAAATGCCACGCATTACTTTAAGTTCAATTTAATTAGTTTACCCATTTTAGTATCTTTCCATTTAAAGTAACATTAACCATTTTTAGTAACTTTAACCATTTTTAGTAACTTTTAGGGTTACAAATGACAATAAAGTAAAGTTAAAGGTTTAATCTAACCGATGTCATAGTTGAAGGGTTTAAGGTGTAAATTACTAAGTTTAGGGCCAAATGTGTCAATCTTTCAAAGTTTAGGGTTCAATTTGTTAAATTTAGTTTTAATTCTTTTTAAGTTGGTATTCTATTAGTTGAATAAAGAAAAGAGCAACCAGATCAATGCATAAAGCATTCCACGAATAAGATCATATTTATAGACGTATAGTTTTATAGTTGTTTACATGCATTCATATTAACGTATCACAAGTTAATTCTACATATTCTAGGCTTCAGTATACCATCGTTTTAAATGTGTTCTCATGGTTTACAATTTGATAACATAAGATCGACTAAGGGCTGTTAACGACGACCTCGAAACAGGTCGCAAGACGTCACAAGTCACAACATATACCTCGCGACCCAAAATAAACCCGCGACACCCTCTTTATTTGTTTTGTGATACAGAAAACAAGATAGAAGACAGTATGTTTTTATCTCTTTTTAATTCGTTCGAACAAGTAAAAGTCGCCACACTCAAATCCCTTTTCTCTTTTAATACTTTTGGAAATCGATTATCAAAACCTTGTTTAAACACAAGTCGATCACGCCCCTTTGTAGCCCATTCGACATAACATCAAGTTGTGGGTTCTTATTAGTTTTAAAAACCATTCGACACTAGTAAAACCAACCTGTTCTAAAACTCTTTAAAATCGATTACAAGAGCTAGGTTTGTCAAGGTTTGGTCGAGCCACAAATCACCCAAAAGTCGACACACACATCACACCATTATAGCTGATTATACAAGGGTTTGATTATCTATGTTTCCTTTGGTTCACGTAGGATTTTATGCATGTTTGAATTATACAAATAACCTGTTACAAATCTGCTATATATAGTCGATTTATATAGGGTTTTAATCCTGATTTGTCGAGCCATAAAAATTGACAAAATAACATGCGTACTACACGATATTTAGCCGATTAATATAGGGTGTTGGTTTCGTTTAATTCTTTCGATATTACATAGAATTTTAAGAGGTGCTAGGTTCGGTTAGAAAACATGCGAGGCAGGCCGACTATACATTCTTTTATAGGTCGAATACTATAGTTTCATACAATATTCTACAATCGGTTTTAAGCATGCAAAACAGGTCGTGCATAAAGATGAATCCTGGTTGTTTTATGTAGCCTTATACATGATTTTTATGTAGTGTTTAGTATGATTCCATGCGAGTTTTATATAGTCAGTTTTAAATATGCAACACAGGTCGATCGAATGGGTCATAAACTCGACAGAAAAGAAAATATGGAAAGGATGAATTGAACTAGTCGAAAGTATTTACCCTTGTAGCGTAAAACAAGAAGGTAACAAAGGCAACCAGATCGAGTACCAACTAAAACAAACCGAACAGCAGCAAAACTCTTCGAATCAAGGATTTACCCACGTCTAGAACGAGCACACACGACTTTCTTTGCTTTGTTTTTTATTCGAATTAGGAAGAGAACAAGAAAAGTGGCAGCCGATTATTGATGTAGGTGTTAGGGTTTTGTATGTTTTGGAGAAAAATGATGAAGATTGTGTGTGAATAATGAATGAGAGAAAAGAACCATATATTGGTGGCGATAAAAGAAGAAAACCGTGTAGTAACATTAGGAAAAAAATATTCGGTTTTTATCATGTCAATCAAATGTGATCTTGTATTTAACTTGTGCTTATCCTCTAGTTTACTTGTTGGCCGAATTTTTGTATACAAAACATAATATAATTCGTTTTACATAACTTGGTTTTAGGAAGCATTTATTTTATAAACTTAATATAGTTTAGGTTATATTATATAACATAAGTTGTATTCAAATACATGTACTTTAGTTAAGATTTATTTAATATCATTTGTATACTTTATGTATTCCTTGAGATTTTTAAATTAGAGGGGCATTTTGGTCATTTCAACTTTGTAGAATTTTACAGTTTTACAACTCTTCCCCTCTAAAAAGAAAATTTCGTCCGCAAAATTGAAGATATACAAATCAAATGAGAACGTATCAAATTATGCATTACACGAAGACTTCGTTTCTCATTTCACAACAAAGAACATAACAAGTGGCTTCAAATCAAACGAATAGGTGTCGCATGCAAAGAAGGATAAGGGTGATCCCTCGGGAGAGATACGCGGAAGATGTTATGAACATGCGACAACTGAGGAGGTAGAGTTATACGATAGGAAACCTCCTCCGAAACGTGCAAGAATCAAAAGGTCCAAATTCGGTTCCACATAATTCCGGTCCTTAATCAAACAATCCGATAAGTAACGGTCTCATAGACGCGAATCGTAGAAGTAGCAAAACACATGTGTACCCCTCAAATGAACAAAGACATTCAAGCAGATAGAAGACAATTCAGTCGATAACATCGGACGGTAGAAGGCTCTACAACGAACCCTAAGATCATTATCAGGATACAAAGGTCAACAAACATATCCTCGCAGATCCAAACACATCAAAACGTACGGCGATAAGGCAGATCAAACGTATAGGTCGAAAGAATCCTAAGTCTCAATAATCGCAGATAGTCGTCAACGGAAACAGAAGTCTAAGGCTTCTCTTAGGCACTTCTCAAGATATCCTATGAACACAATAAGTGCACTTATATAACGTCAGTAATATCAAGTTGATCAGGCATCCTAATACTAGCCTCACATAATATGCCCTCATGATGGTCATACTCTATCTCGAGTCATGAATCAAAAATATAAACCACCTAGCAGTCCAACTAAATTCCTAGGGTTGGCCCTAGTCAAAGATCAATAACGGAACAATGTCGGCAAGACAACTGAAACTCGCAATGACGCAACAAAATCAAGAAATATAACCAGGAGGAAAATGAAACTACTCGTAAGAGTAACAGAAATCATAGAACGTCTATCAGAAGTAAGGTACGTCGTCAAAAACGTCAATCCATTCATAACATAAATCTCAAGGTTCCTTCCAAGCTCGAGTAATCGGTTTACGTTGTCCATCAGCTCATAGGGTGAAAAGAAAATCATAAACTTGAGTCTGGTTCCTCTAGCCTTCGGCAGTTCTTCATGGAATTGTGGTGTGGGATTGCGAATCTTCATCATGATCACCGAGCATCCTTTCATTCGCAAGTCTACTTCTGCTCTCAATTTATCTTAGTACAACTAAAATGAATAGAGAAGCAAGACTTCGGTCTTCGACAGGTCTTCTATCGCGGCTCCAGGTTTTAAGGTAACACGCTGCCAACTCCAGGTCATGTGCTAATAGTTCGTCTGGTTGTCTTGATACCCGAACTGAAATCTCCACGTGCTGCATGAGGTATACTCCGTTGATGGTAACGTCAGTCGTGAGCATCTTCTATAGTAACAGATTTGAGTGATCGAGAGTCATCAAAAAAAAAAGTAGAACGAAGTAGATTGTTAAAGGTCACAAATCGGATACGGCAGCCTATGGTAGCTTATGAAGGGCCATCAAATCCAAAATCGAGAGGCCTCAAAATTAGATATACCAAAAGTAGACGAACTCATAGAACGAATACGGTCGTCAAACTGGATAGATAGTTCATATATCAGAGTCAAGTACATGGTTCGTCAAGAGTATTGAGATGGATAAGCAGACAGTTCAAAGGTTGGGATCTGGTTTAGCTCATTAGCACAAGTGATATGTAGAGTGTAAATCATCGGTAATCGAACATCGTATGGTTGTCAAAAGTGAGGTGTACGGGATATCAGTTGTCGGCATCATCATGCCCAGTTAACAATTCCAGATAGAGATTTTATCATAACCTCCCAAGGAAACTGATTGGCAGACAAGATTCACCATTCAAAGGGAGGGAACAAAATTCCTATATCCATGATTAATAAATACCAGAGTTCTCATAGGGAAGAATTTGATTTTGCAAAGTCAAGTTGTATCAAACGACACATTGTGTCTACCATATGTACGAAATTCAAAGAGTGTGTCAAACACATTATGGTTGACTAATCTTCAGAACGATCGAAAAGGTATCAAAATGTTTATCAAGCAAATCGGAGATGGAGATCAAAGTCAGACAGCGAAACATAAATGGTGTAAGGTATCAATGTAGTGTCCGGAGTATTCTAACTTACTTGGAAATCAAACATGGTTTGCAAGACTTTCTAACTTCCAAGGTACAAGTCCTTACAAGGCTTAACTTAAAGGCAAAGGCAAGAATCAGAGTAATTCGGAAGCAAGTGTCACAAACATAGATATCCTAGTCTACCCATTCCTCACCGGTCAAACTTATGCTCCTACGGGGAGATCTTACGGCAAATATCAAAGGTTATCTTGTGAGCGCCTACAGTGGAAACTTAGTGGTCCAAACTTCACAGGTCATCGACCTGTACTTGTGTAGAAACTTGCATTAAGTAGTAGGCACAAACCGAAGTGGTGATTCCGTTATTTTGTTTGTGTTGGCTTTGGTTTTTGAAACCGCGCAACTTTGACAAATATATTGTTACATTTTTGTTGGCTTTCTAAGTATCATACAACAAAACCAAATCTAACCTCTTTGTTCGCGGACAATGGTGAGAAAAAAAAACGTACGTTTGATATAGAAGAAGAAAACGTTGGCCTTGGGAGAATAAAGGTATTATCGACATAGTTGAATACAATCGGGATTGTTTTGGCGTAACATATACAATATTATGGCGTGCGGTTGTTGGATAAAGAAGGAGAAATATTGTTAGTATTGGTTGTACAGCAACGAACGGCAAACAAGGACATTAACTTGTTGGCTAATACAATAATGACATAGCACGCTGTATTTTGAACATAAATTACCGCGGGTATTTGTTGTTGGTTGTGTTTTACCGAGAAACAAAAGGAGAAATAGGAATAGAAACACGTGGGCAAACTTGTGGAACTATTGTAAGGGAAAAACGTGTGTGTGAATCATTCAAGGTCACAAATCAAATCTCAATTTTGGATTTCAATTCATAATTTATAGTTAATTCATAGTTTATAATATAATAAC